>PVKC010007443.1:0-29527 GCA_004027635.1 Crocidura indochinensis
AAGATTTATAGAGTACTAACAAAACTCAACAAATAATCCCAACAATCCCATCCATAAAGGGGATAAAGAAATGAACCAAGAAGACATACAGGAAAACAGGCATGTTAATAGGTATTTCTCCTTATTCATGATTAGGAAATTGCAAATGAAAAGGAGGTATTTCGTGTCTGTAAGAATAGTACTTAGCAAAGAGTTTGGAAATAGTCAGTGTTGTCTGGACTGTGGGTAGGAAATCCTCACCCACTGTTGGTGCTAATGTCGTCTGATTCAGCTTTATGGAAAGCAACATAGAGAGCTTCAAAAAAAATAGAACTACCATATAGTCCAGCTATACCACTGTTTGGCATCTATTTCACAGGAAAAATTCATTTGAAATAGTCATACAAATTAAGATATATATATATACTTATTTATATACCTATGTTTATCATTGCACTTAGTATAATAGCCAAGATATGAAAACAACCAAAATGCCCAAGTTAGAAGAATAGACGAATAGCTCAAGAAGTTGTGGTACAACTGGGGTACTATACAACCCTAAGAAAGACAAAATAATTTAATTTACAGCAACATGGAATGGAACTAGAAAAATTGCTAAGAAAAGTCAGTCTGAAGGAAAGGCATACATAAAAGAATCTTTCTCATATGGGGGCCTTAAAGTTACACAGCAAGGTAGCAACAAATGGCCAAAGACTGCACAATGGGAAACCTTGAATTATAACCAATATTTTAATTTACATCTACCCCAAAACTCTCAACATTTTTCCTTGGCTGGTAAGTCAGGAGGTCCTAATCAACATAAATGACTAAGACTGGTCATTCTAATTACTAGTTATGAAATTAGTCATTTTAATTTTCTAGAAATTATAGAAAATAACAATAGGACAAAGAAACATAAAAATTTGGAACCAAAGCAATAATAGCAAAACCAGTAGGGCATTTGCGTTTCATTCTGCTGGCCATGGTTTGCCTCCCTGGCATCTATATGGTTCTGAGTCTGCCAGGAGTAATTTCTGAGTATAGAGCTAAGAGTAAACTCTGAGCACCACGTAATGTGGGAAAGAAAGAAAGAAGGAAAGAAGGAGAGAAAGAAAGAAGAAAGAAAGAAAGAAAGAAAGAAAGAGAAAGAGAGAAAGAAAGAGAGAGAAAGAGAGAGAAAATAAGAAAGAATGGAGGTAAGGCGTTTGCCTTTCATGCAAAAGGTCATCGGTTCGAATCCCGGTGCCCCATATGGTCCCCCGTGCCTGCCAGGAGCAATTTCTGAGCATGGAGCCAGGAGTAACCCCTGAGCACTGCCGGGTGTGACCCAAAAACCAAAAAAGAAAAAAATTAAGAAAAAAAAAAGAAAGAAAGAAAAAGAAAAGAAAAAGAAATGTGATGATTATAAAAATGTAAAATTTAAAAATAACAGAAACGAAACAAAATACAAATACAATGACATGTTTTCCCCATCTACACAATGGGGTTTTTTGTTTGTTTGTTTGTTTGTTTTGCTTTTATGGCATTTTGGTTCTTAGTTTGGAAACTGATCTTGGCCTCCTCAACTCCAAGCAATGCCACACTGGCCTTCTATTTAGCAGTGACACAGGGCTCTGAGTTCTCTGTGCTCTGCCACTCCACGCCCAAAACAATTCATGCTGAGCACAACTGTCTTGAAATGTGACAGATGAGGGAATGATTCAGACCACATTTTGCTTAAAGGCAGATCTACTATTTTCATGTTTGGAGGGGCTCAATTTCCTTTGGCTTTATTTATTGTTACTTGAGAACAAACCAGTTTGACCTGCAGGTCACTTAAAACAAATCTCCCCATTTCCACCCCAGTTGATTGACAAAAAAGCCATTGGTTGGGATAAGGTAACAAAGAACAAAGTTCACTATTAAAAGATTAATGAGGCCTGAAACTTGCAGGGACTTTCACCTGTTAAGCACAGGAAGCTTTGGGCTAAGGGTGAATTTGCTCAAACCCT
The DNA here is from genome assembly GCA_004027635.1 of Crocidura indochinensis. Classification (NCBI taxonomy): domain Eukaryota; kingdom Metazoa; phylum Chordata; class Mammalia; order Eulipotyphla; family Soricidae; genus Crocidura; species Crocidura indochinensis. Next base: position 1,971 of record PVKC010007443.1, read on the forward strand.
TGAAGTTCTGTTTCTGGGTGAGCTGGTGGATACATTTGAAAAGTTACCAAAACCAAAATGATGAATCTCTTAGCATCCTTTCTATAAATGGAGTTTGATAAAATATTATCATCAAAAAATTACTATCACACCATATATTTTATAGTGTGATATTAGTTCTAGGGGTAAATTAAGAACTGTGTTTTGTTTTGTTTGTTTTGTAAAGCAAGGTAGTTTTTTTGTTTTATTTTGTTTTCTTTTGTTTTGTTTTTGGGCCACACTGGTTTGATGCTCACGGGTTACTCCTGGCTATGCATTCAGAAATTACTCCTGGGTTGGGGGGACGTGCCAGGGATTGGAACCATGGTCTGTCCTACGCTAGCACTGCAAGGCAGACACCTTACCTCTAGCGCCACCTTCCCGGCCCCAAGGTTTTTTTAAAATTTTTATTTATTTATTTATTTGTTTGGTTTTTTTGGGGGGGGCCACACCTGACAGTGCTCAGGGGTTACTCCTGGCTGTCTGCTCAAAAATAGCTCCTGGCAGGCACGGGGGACCATATGGGACACCAGGATTCAAACCAATCACCTTTGGTCCTGGATCGACTGCTTGCAAGGCAAATGCTGCTGTGCTATCTCTCTGGGCCGCAAGGTAGTTTTTATTGAACACAACTTGCTGGGAAAGATTTGAGAGGAGAGAAGGAGAGGAAACGTGTTCAAGGGAGAACAAGGATATATCTGGAGTGAAAAAAAAGCAAAGATACCACAGAGACAAACAAGAAAGATATATGCTCAAGGGAGAACATAGACTTGAAGTGTAGTCAGTAAAATAAAAAAATTTGATCCTTGGGATATGCTTGATGAGGGGCTAGGTTTGGGGCAACTATATGTAACAAGGACAAAAGAGAAAATGCTTGGGGCCATAGTGATAGCATAGTGGCAGAGCGTTCGCTTTGTGTGTGGCTGATCCAGGACAGACCTAGGTTCGATCCTCAACACCCAATATGGCCTTCCATGAGTGTCACTGGGTGTGGCCCAAAAACAAAACAAAAACAAAAAATTTAAAAAAAAAAAAAGAGAAAATGCCACAGGCAGGTATTTGTCAGAGATGGAAAGGCCTTCCTTGATCAGAGCCTTAGAGATTATTGCTTATAGAGTCAGGTAGATCTCCCAGGTGGTTTGTTTTAGGGTCTCTTATTATAAAATTGCCAGATGTATTATCTCTCCTATTACTTTCCAGAGACTGTTTTTCTGCGCAATAGACATTGGTACCATTTTGGTGGGTACAATTTTCATTCTTGTAATTAGTTGTGGGCACTACTAATTGCTTTTCTAATTACCTGCTTGAGAATGCCAATTATCTCTTTGCCCCCCACACAAGCATATGCAATTGGCTAATTAGACCTTCAAGTAGGCAACTAGAAATATAATTAGTCTTTTGAGAGAACAATTAGTTGTACCATCAATTTTGCACCCATAAAAGAATAAAGCTTTGGTTTGATTTGTAATTTATAATATGAAATAAAAACAGAGCAAAAAATGGAGAATTTCTAAAGGCATAGGAGCACTTAGACAAGTGGAAATGTGGGTAAAGATGTGGCTTTTATATCTGCTTCCCAATTAGGGAGAAATTCTCTAAGGAAGATCACAGTAATTTTGATTGCCAAATTAGATATTTGGGAAGGGAAAAGGGGGAGGGCATTCTTTATTCAAAACTCAGAGGAGGGATTTACTCCCCAGAACAACTAAGAAAAAGAACTGTTGCACATAAAAGCAATAAATTATTGGGTATTTAGACCATGTAGTGCATTCGCCTTCTTAGAGGGAAATGTGATAGGTCTGGACTGGTTGAGAGAACATTATCCATATTTGGTGACTGAAAGAATAGAAATACTTTCTTACTCAGTGTGAGATCAGAAGTGTGCAATGAGTTTCACTAAAACAGGGTGTTGGCAGGGCTGTATTCTTCTTATAAACAATTTGGGAAATTATGTCCCCCGACTCTTTCAGCTTCTGACATCTCAGTTTGTCTGCTTTACACCAGTCACTGATTTGTGCTTACATTTCCTTTTCTGTCCTTGAAACTCCCTCTAGGCTTTTCTTATTAAGACATCTATCTTAAGATGATACAGGATAATCTCCAATCTGAGTATCTTAACATCTATAAAGGTAATATACCCCCAATAAAATAGTATTTAGAGTTTGGGGTGATAGTATTACAGGTATAAGGGTAGGGAGAAGGTAGTAGGGTTTGAGGAAGATGTAAATTGAGGGGAAATGTTTCTACATATTTTCCTTAAGAAGCAAGTTCAACTTGTAAGTAGATAGATGATTTTTCTAACAACAATATAGCCCTGTGAATCATAGGTTCTTGTGAAGATGAGAAAAGCAAAATCCAGCATGTGTCTAAGAAGGGGCTCCCCTAAAACAGAGAAAAGGAGTATTGTTTTATAAACATCAAATGATAATTATATTTTCTGAAATAAACGTTATAAGGTACACAGGTATTTTTATACTTCATGTGAAAACAATTAAAGTTTATGAGCATCAGTTTTAGTATCATGAATGGATAAAGTTCTGCTAAGTATTGACGTTGTAAATCTCTACACTCCAGAGCTTAGAAAATACAGTGAATGTACAGTACTGAATATCATTCTTTTCTTAAAGAATGACCTTCAATTTCAAACAAGGTGCAAGTCTATTGAATACAAAGACACTTTCAAAATCACTAGCAGCTTATACATTGACTTTCCCATTGATTGATATGTTAAAGCAGCAAATCCTGGGCTGGTAACCGTCGCAGGCCAGGTATTAAATACCAATTCACAGCATCAGTTAATTTTTTTTTATATTTTCTATTTGAGCAAGTAATTAAGTCTGAACAAAAACATAGGTTATTCTTTAACCACAGTCAGTAGCAGTTAGACATGTTAACCCAATCAACCAAAAACAATGTTGTATTGTTTCTGACTGCACTTTGGCAAAATTCCCATCTCCATATAGAAATAATTTTCTGATTTCTCAAGATACTGCCATCAGTGTATCTGTCAGTTTAAAGGTTCAATATTTACGGAACATTAGTTGGCAAAGGGGGTTAGACTGCAAACAGTAGGTTACACGAATAAATGATCACCATAGCAATTTATATTAGTGTTGCCAACCCAAAGAGGATGAAAGAGAATCGTGAATCGCTAATAATCTGTACTGAGTTTCAGAATGTTCTTCTGGATTCTGTGTGCACCAAGAACCACACTATATTGCATTAATTAGAAATGGGTCTTTCAAGATGTCATTTGTGAGGATATTCTTGGATTAGGACTATTAACTCCAAATATCCTTAGTCTTTAGGAGATGGTCATAGAAACACACAGAGAAGAAAGCATGTGAAGACTATCATAAATATGAGAGCAATGTACTTTCAAATCAAAGCAGGAAAAGGTTCTTGAAACCACTACTGCTGGAAGAGAGCAATAAGATGACTTCCTAGAGCCTATAAAAAGAAACAATTCTGGCTTTAGAGCTCATAAACTTAAGAAAACAAATACAGAACTCTTCTTGAAAATGACACTTTGCTTATGGTCAATAATGACTCTGAAACTACTCTGTAAGTAATCTCTTGTTTCAATGCTTTGGGAACCTTTAGTATATCTGATTACTGCATTTACCACATTGTACTGTTAGTATCAACTTGTCTGTCCACACCCCCGACCCCACCACACTCCTCTAAAAGGCCTACAGATTTTTTTTTTGTTTTTTTGGGTCACACCCAGCAGTGCTCAGGAGTTACTCCTGGCTCCATGCTCAGAAATTGCTCCTGGCAGGCACGGGGGACTATATGTGGCACCAGGATTCGAACCAATGACCTTTTGCATGAAAGTCAAATGCCTTACCTCCATGCTATCTCCCAGGCCCCAAGGCCTACAGATTTTAAGGGCCGACCCAAGTCTTTCTTCATCCTAATGGTTAATAGACAATGCATAGAGTGATTCTGTAGTTCATATCTTCTGAGTTTTAAAACACTGCATCTAACACATTATTCCAGTTTTATTTATTTAAGACCATTCAAATGGTTTGAAAAGTTAAAAGTTTTAGGTCACAAAATAAATAAGGGACAAATCTATGTTTTCAACAAAAATCTAATTCCAAATCCCATATATCATTGGAACTAATAAATTTCCACTTACCTCCTATAAGAAAGTCACTTAAAGGAAATAGAAAAAGAGCAACAGCTCCGTGAATCTAAAATGTAGTACATGAATGCAATAATGTTAAGATTATTTTAATCATATCTTGCTTTTTCAGGTACTTTGAAATTTATTCACATTTTAACATTTATTACCATACTTAACAGTCAGTATGAAATTAGGAATTTCATGGTTTACTGAGATGAATAGAGGTTAAATCATGTGTTCCTGGTTAATTTATTTAGTAAGTCTAAGAAACCAAAACCTAGGTGTCTGTCTCCAAATACGAGTCCTTTCAGTGGATCACAACTAAGCTATCCATCATTGTGAATTTTCCATCTAATTTAGAACTTTAAAAGTATTTATCTTTTCTTTTTATTTTATGCCTACTTATGCTTAAACATATTCATATGCAGTCTCTCCACGTGTATGTATTAATTGTCATACAAGCAATAGGAATCTCTAATTTTTATGCTTTTCATTGTTAATAAAAATTAAGATCTTTACAAAGTCAGCATATGCAATTATACTCATTGACTGCTGACTGAAGTCTTGATCCATGCTCAATCTCTTCAACCAGAGATCAAGAATTCTTCATTTCTTTAATGGCGATATTAAGATTTGGAAAGTTTTGATACACAAAGATGTCATAAGTTCTGATTAATATATATTTTTTTTTGGTGTTTGGCTTTTGGGCCACACCCAGTAGTGCTCAGGGATTCACTCCTGGCTCTGCACTCAGAAATTGTTCCTGGCAGGCTCTGGGGAGCCAGGAATCAAACCCTGATCCATCCTGGGTCAGCCATGTGCAAGGCAAATGCCCTACTGCTGTGCTATCTACTCTGACTCTCAATAAATTCATTTCTAAGAGATATATTTGATCAAATAACATACCAAATCACAAGAATTTATCATCAAGATTTGTCTATTTTTAAATAATGTGTGACAAAAAGATTTACTCTAATAGTAATATCCTGTAAACTTTGTTTGTTTTGGGACCACTCCCAACTGTCTTTATTTCTGGCTCTGCTCTCAGGGATCACTTCTGGCAGGCTCAGGGAACCATAAGGGATGATAGAGATTGAACCTGGGATATCTATATGTAAGGCAAGTACTTTGCTCACTGAATTATTTCTCTGGACCATGGAAACTATTTTATATAGATATAATTTTTTTAACAATTACTGTTACATAAATGTCATTCATATTTCACTGCCCAGGGTTATTATTAACTTACAGAATGAGAATATCAAGGCCAGATCTAAATTTACTTTTGTAAAAGAGCTGATGGAAAGATCAATGGAATCAGAAATATGATTATCTCCCATTTTCAGCTCCTCTGTCTCTCTGTCCTTTGCCAAGCAGCTGAAGGAATACACAACACAAGAAGAAGCACAGTTGGGGCCAGAGCTGTGGTGCGAGCTATAAGACTTCCGCCTTGTGCACGCTAGCCTAGGAAGGACCACAGTTCAATTCCCCGGCATCCCGTATGGTTCCCCAAGCCAGGAGCGATTTCTGAGCGCATAGCCAGGAGTAACCCCCGAGCATCACTGGGTATGACCCAAAACCAAAAAAAAAAAAAAAAAAAAGAATAAGCATAGTTGTTGACAGTTGGTGGTGAATGGAGTCAAATACAATAAGATGATGAATTCAGCAACCTTCCAAAATGGGTAATTGTGGTGTGTCAGTATTTTTTCTTTATATAGTTTTTCTTTCATCTGCAACACTCAATATATGCAGCAAAATGTTATAAATGAACCTAAAGTACTGACAATTTTCCTTTGATTCAAAATTTGACATACTTTAAAGTGAATAACCTAAGAAACATTAGCATATAGTTAAATAAACCTGGAAGTTTACAGGATACCACATCAGACTCTGTAACAAGAAACCACCTTACAGCATCACTACATGTTATATCAGTTTGAAGGGACTGGAGAGATGGTATAGCTGGTAAGGTGCATGCCTACATACAACCATCTTGGGTTTGATTTCCTGCACAACATATGGTCCCAAGTCCCACTATGAGTGATTCCTGTGAGCTAAGCTAGGAGTAAGCCCTAAGCAAAATCAGGTGTGGCCCCAAAGCTCCCCTAATTAAGCAAATAACCCCACAGAAAAGACCCGAAAACCAAAAATATCTGAAATCATTGAGAAAAATAAAAGTCTAAACAATTTAATGGAAAGATTTATGTGTTCATGGTTGGAAGAATTGTTATAATGTCCATTTCACCCAAATTAGCCTACAAATGCATACAATTGCTATCAAAATTCCAAAGTATTTTTCACCAAAAAAAAAATCCTAAAGATAAAGAACATGAAAAAATAGCCCACACATACCCCAAACCAAAACAATCTTGAGAAACATTGAAGACTGAGCAACCTCATGTCCTAATTTCAAATTATATTACATAGCTAAAATAATAAAACAATAGGAACTAGCATAACATATATATTAAATATAAAATAGAGGGCAGGAGTGCTAGCACAGTTGGTAAAGCATTTGCCTAGCTCATGGCCAACCCAGGTTTGATTCTGGGCAGCCCATATGGTCCCCTGAGCCTACTAGGAGTGATTCATGAGTGCAGAGCGAGGAATAATCCTTGAGTATTGAAGCAAACAAATAAAACAGACTAAAAGAAAAGTATCTGGGTGGGGGTAAAAAAGAAAAATATCTACTGTTTTGTAAAAGACTCATTATTATTCGTTATAAACTTTTTTGACATTTGAGTTTAATTAAAATCTACTATAAAAATATTAAACATATTTTTATGACTCTTGTTCTCTTTTCTGTTGTGTCTCCATTTGGAAAAGGACCCAGCCATGCTTTAATTTATATTATATTATATAAATTATATATTATTATATAATATTATATATAATATAATATATATTTATATTTATATATAAATTATATATTATTATAATTATATATTATTATATATTATATCATATTATCATATATTATATATTATTATATATTTATATAATATAATATAAATTAAAGCATGACTGGGTCCTTTTCCAAATATGACAATTTTTGAGAATGTTTAGGTCAATTAATCTCCCAAAAGCAAAGAATAAAATTTGAGTTGCTTATGATCCTTGCCAAGATCTGGTGATGTATGTATGTGTTTAGTTTTAGTCATTCTTAATATGAATAAAACTTGAAAAACTAAAAAGGAAAGGAAACTGGCAACTCCTTTAGGTTTACATATTTTTACTCCATTATTTGAGTGCTATAGATAAAAAGCGAAGCTATATTTAACATGTTTCATTGTATTTCAAATTTGCCCTTCTCTGAAGACTCATGAAGTTGAGTACTCCTATCTGAATCTAGTATACTCCCAGGTGGTTAAACTCCTAAAAGTTGCTGCTCAAGTGTTTTGGTAATTTTTCTATTGAATTAACTGTATCTTTCTTGCTAATTTGGAGATCTCTAAATATAAAAACGCATAAATCCTTCATTAGCTCTTTATATAGCAAATACCTGTCTCATTATATGGGTACTTTTCACACTGTTAATGATGTCTTTTGCAGGAAAATATTCTTACTCTTCATATAATTTTGTACATCAAATTTTCCATTATCGTGATCACATTTGTACATGTTTTAAAAATGATTGCACATTTACAGATCATTTTAAACTGTTAATGCTCATTTTTAGCAAATCTGATACCAAATCCATTGGAATTTGATTTTTGAGTATTGCATGGTAAGGAGCTCTCTATTTCTTTTTCCTGAATGTATATCCAATTTTGGTTTTTGGGCCACACCCAGTGACGCTCAGGGGTTACTCCTGGCTATTCGCTCAGAAGTCGCTCCTGGCAGGCACGAGGGACCATATGGGGAACCGGGGGATCCAACCGCAGTTCGTCCTAGGTTAGCACAGGAACCTTACCTCCAGAGCCACCGCCCGGCCCCTGAATTAACACTTTTTTAAATATCATTTTTATCTATTGCAATATGGTGTCAGCAGTGTCAAATTTCAGATTATCTGTGGTATCTCTGGCTATCTGTGAAATTATTATTATTATTGTTATTATTATTATTATTATTATTATATTGCCTTAGCACCAATTTATAATAATTCAATATCAATTCAATATCTGCTCACATATTTCCTTTTTTGTTTATTCATTGCCTTACAATCTCCACAAGTAACTTAGAATCAGTTTGTTTCCATAAAATCAATAGATTAATTAATTTCTTCCTTCCCTCCCCTTTTTGCTACTATGGCAATGATTATATTCTCACAAACGTGACTGTGAAACTTGCACATTTGATTGAGCTGCTCAGAAAGACTTGGATACATTAGTGTGGTGCTTACATATGTTTGCCAGGGGTCACATTTATTTCGTATCATAATTGTGAATATTTTTATTGCATTGCTTTTCTGGGGTGGTTAGAGAGGCCATGCACATACTGGTGAAGACATGCACTGGCCACAGTGCTGATGTATCATTGAAGCTGAGCTTTATGGGTTACACACTTCTGCTGCAGTACTCACATTCTCCTCACTATTCCAGAGATACACACTTTAATGGCACTAGGGGGTTCTTGATGACAGAGTTGCCTGATCTACATTTACCATATGTAGTGGGCTTCCAAGACCAAAGTCCAGGCCTCATGAGGTCAAGACAGCCCATTTAGCCAGTGAACCATCCGAACCATACCAAAGTCTACTTGTTAAGTTTTTATTGAATCCAGTTTGTTTTGGGAGAACTGTCATTTTGCTCTTCTGATTCCTGAGTATGATGTACAACCATACTTAGTTGGGTCTCTCAACAATGATTTTATTTTAGTACAAGAGATTTCTTGTTATTGCAAGTAGTAACATTCTCCAATTTCTTATTTTGGTGGGAGTCTGTGATCTCAATTTCATTCTGAAATAATAGAACAGACTTGACATGTTCCTCATAGTGACAGTGAAAATAACTAGAAATGACAGAAGCATAGCTTGTATGCATGTTCTAAGGAAGAGCCTTGATAGTTACATAAAACAAATGATCTTTGAAGCTAGTGCGATCTTTGTTTCATTTCCAGGTTCTCCACTGAAGATTTACTGACTCCGTAAGCCTTTGTTTTCCTCTTAATAATATAAAATGTTTTATTTAATGTCTATGTAATTTGCCTAGAATGATAGATATGCAAAGAGAAATTTTTTTATAATTCAGATAATATGGATGAAACTTTTAATACTCTGTAATATTCTTTCTGGCTCTAATCTCTTTCAGGCGACCTCCTCAACCAGACCTAAAACATATTATCTACGATAAGATAATAAATTTATATATAATCATAGGCATTCCATAATAATTATGATGAAGTAACTTATAACCTGACTAAAATATTCCCTAAAATATTTTAAGTAGTTAATGAATAAGCTCATATCTCTACCAGGGTATTTTGGTATAAAATCATATCTCTACCAGGGTATTTTGGTATAAAATCCATATTCCTAAAGGTGAAGTAGGGGAAACTCCCAAGAGTTTAACCTAAGATATTAAATAATTTGATCATTTAATATAGTTCCAAAATTCCTAGCAGCCAATATCAAAACAGTTCTTCATTGTTAGCCAGTAATTCCTGGGAAAACATAACCATTTTCAAGGGACAGTTCTAAAGGGGACATAAGTGCATATAACAAATAATGTGGTTAATTCTAGTTTCGCAAATAAATTTTGAAATTTCCTTTATGTTTTCTATCTTCTATCTTCGTAGAGGAATGACAAGATGGTACATTTTTCTTGTAAATCAATGAGAATATGTCCGAGGGAAGCTAAATTCTAATGCAGTCGATATAAACTCAATGAAAACTATTCTGATATTTAATTTTGTTTCAGTATAAATAATTAAGTCATACTGATAGAATTTAGAAAAAAATTAAAGGAATCCTTTCAAAATTCTTCTATATGTAGCTCCCAAGCATTAAGGATATCAACTGTAACATTGGCAGGAGCAAAATGGAAGGAGGTTTCTGGCAGAGTGCCCTGACTGAAATATTCTGAGTACTGTCTGTCCTAATGTTGTAAAGGCCAAATATTTAGGTTATAGGTACTCAGTTAAAAAGTTAAAAGAGAGGAGCCCTCTAAGCAACAAGCATTTCAGGAACTTTTGTTACTAATACTTCTACAATGACTCTCTAACTTCCCTCCATCAGAGTTTCCCAGGAGATCTACATTCACCCTTCCATTTTCAGTGTTGAACATTTTATTCTGGCCACCCTATCAGCAAACCACATTTAACTTGCATACAACTGAACTCTTCTCAAAGCTGATCTGTTAACTTCCTGATTTTAGTTCCCTTATAAGCACCTCCCACCATTCCTGGTTTGTTAAACTTGAACCTGAAAGGTTTTTTTGCCATTGCTTTAATTTCTTGCACTGGCAAGCCAAAGCAGGGGACAACCAGCAGAAACCACATAAGCAGAAACCCTTGGACAGGAGAGGGAGAGCATTGCTGAAGGAGAACTTAACAACAGTCATAAAAGTGACTGAAATATGGTCCGTCTTCTAGGATATACAGGTCGTGGAAAATATAAACAATGCCAAACCCCCTATGTACATCACTTTGCCCCACACTGTTGTCTTTCCACTTTGAATTAGTGCAGGTTATGCCATTTATTTTCTTCTTTTGTTCTTTTTCTATGTCACTTGGTCAGGCTTTCATTGCCTTCAGGTTATTTTCTACCATTTCATCTTTTTTCTTCCAAAATACTAGATTAAAAACAAGTAATAACAGCAGCAACAAAAAGACAGTGGGCATAACATTCTTCAACTATAATTCTTTATTGACTTTTCACTACCAACAGAATAGGGTCCTAACACTTAGACTGGTATTCAGGACTTGGTATGGTCTTACTTAATTTCTATTTTTCCAACACCATTCTCCTCATGCACAGTCCAAAAGAAGCCACATAAGGTTTACTTCTAAGTCTTAATCCATTTTAGTCTTTTCTGTACATTTTCTTTTTTAATTAATTTTTTATTTTTAATTATGAGAACAAAGATACAAAGAAAGAGGACAAGGTAACGTTACAGGGGAAGGACAATCACCCATAAACAGAATTCTCAGTAGTTCCTATTGCTGATATCTTAACTTTGAACTTTCAGTCAAAGAACATTAAGAAAAATAAAACAGAACCCATGTACAATTACTTTGTCCCTCAAGCCCCCAGATTGTAGTACATAATATTTCTTAGCAGCACACAAAGCAATATAAAGACATAAAAATTATGTAACTCCTTAAACATTGAAGACAAAGTACTTTTTTACATTTCCATGCACATGCATATTAGTTTAAGTTAACCTCAAAAGTTTAAGTGGGTTGTTTTTCTTAAGGATTAGAGTCAAAGGAGCACAGTAAAAACGGTGTTAGAGTGGCAATTATTGTTTGCATAGGCCCACCAAAATATGAAGGACATGGAAAGGAAAAGCCTTGGCCTAAATACAAGGAGACCGGACTCCTGAAGTTTCCTGGCATAAGACCAACTCTAGGCTCCGGGCAAACTAGTTTGTCCAATCCAGGTCATTGTCTGTAGTGCCAATACACTTTTATTTTTCACACAGTCTCTGTTGTTGGCATCATGTTTCTGTATTGAAGATCCTGGAATCTGCATATTCTATATTGTAGTTAGGATGGTGCAGAGCATCCTCTCGTTTCACCTCACAATTAAAGGGCAATGCAGAGAATCCTGTCCTATAAGCAGGTTGTTGTTGTTGTCAAGACTTCTTAGTGTTAAGGGAAGTCTCTTTTGAGCAGGTCGATGTCAGAGCCATGGTAGGGTCTTTCCTGGCAGAGGATTGCTTCCAGGTGTTGTTATAAAAAAAACCTTGGATGTTTTGTAGGTAGTTTCCCTGGTTCAGGGGTGAATGGAGGATGCCCATTTTTCTGAAGCCTGTGCCAGGTCATTATATCAATGTTCAGGGTGTAAGGTTCCATTGCGCTATGATATTTGTGTGGTCCAATCTCTATTAGATAAGAACTTATTTATATGTATAGTATTTTCCCATTTTAATGTGCCTATACAAACAAGGAACAATGCCACGTGGCATTATTGGTGCATATGGGGCCATAAGAACAAGTTCAGCAATCCCCATGACATGACTCAATCATAAGCATTAAATTGAGGGACTCTTCCACCAAAATTCCTTATTGAACAGCTCACAAAGAGAAGACAAGATAAAAAGTGAGTAGGGGTAGAATAGTCACAGTAAAAGACTATTTAGAAAGAGTTATAGCTGTTAAAGAAAATACACACAAAATATTCAAAAGACATGTGTCCATTTTATGTCTTTTGAAACAGTTGGGGGTTGTTAAATCCAATGCATGACTTTGGTCTGTGACTAGAACTGTGTAGTACTGAAGTTAAAAAGGGTAAATGTGGAGTACTGATGGTTGGAATTTAGAGAGTTAAGGAGTAATAATGAGCTTTGTAGGGGTGTGCAAAAGGGCAGAATCTGTTGGGGCACGAGGTCGGTCTTGTGCCTAACAAATTGAAGAACTGAGGGCAAAAAAGGTTAATTAAGGGGAAGATAACAAATCTGGATTGGGAGATGAGGGAGTAGAAGGGGATCTGATTTGGAGGAGGGGAAATATATCAGAGGGGCTCTATATACTGTATAGATGAATTGTTTATGGATTAGGCTTGGCAGTCACAGCAGACCACTATATAGGAAGTCAGTCTACAGACAAATTGATTATAGAGACCTATTTGAATATTATCCTCCAAATCAAGGGAATTCCATTTTTTCCTAGGAACAGTCGAGAATTAAGAATATTTTTGGGAGTTGTTACAAAGTATATATGTCGCGGAAGAAAAGCACTCCTGAATGGGGTCCAGCATGCACTGGGGAGAAATTTCTCTCCCTCCCCCCCCAGGGCCCAATTAACCAGGCGTGGCCCTGAAGACCCACCTGGTGTGGGGAGATCTCAGTCCCCTGGACTAAGTGGTCAGCCCAGGGGACCTATGGCTAGCTGTCCTACACAGAGTCTCCAACATACCAGCTGAAGAGACACAGAAGAACTGGTATGTGGAATCTTCTGGGTGTAGCCCCGCCACTATCATTGGTGGATGCATCTTTCCTGTACATTTTCATCAGATCTCTGTAAATATCCATATATTTCTCTCAAAAATCCAACTGTTACCTCCTGCATGAACAGCTCCTTTATATGCCAACTATGAGAAAATGATCTTCCCTGAATTTACTTCTAACTTTAAATGTTTCTTTCCACAATTGTCATTTCATACTTTACCTATCACACGTTTTTCTTGTTCTTCTAATAGGCTGTACATTTCAACCATCCCAGATACCTTTCACAATCATTAGTAAATTCTCATTATTAACATTTATGGATCCTTGATGTTCAGGCCAGATATCATTCATATTATTCGCATCATTCATATTATTGCTCAGAAGCTATCCCCATTTTTCAAATATAAATCAAGCGCTAGAAAGTGCCTCTTGAAATCAATCAAGGGTATAATATTAAGTTACTAATCTTGCATTGTTCCCAAATATCATGATATTGTTCTTCCCTCTAGTTATAAATTCAAAGAAAAGGCCCACCCTTGAACATAAGTGATTATTCAATTGCATTTGGTTCCATCAATGTCACAAGTTCCCTAAGAAGAAGTAATTAAAAACAAAATCTCATTTACAATAGCTTTCAAAAAAAAAGGTGCATTGAAAAAAAAAGTTAATACACAAGGTGAAAGACATCTTATGTTATACAATGAAAACTACATGGTACTATTGAAAACATAAAACAAGACGTTGGCAGATAGGGAAACCTTTCATTTAATGGATGGAGAAATTCAAATTTATTTTTTGTTGCTTATTGGTGGTGCTTACATGCTATTTCTGGCCCTGTGCTCAAGGATCACTCCTTGTATTGCTAGAGGCTTGTATTGTATTGTATTGTATTGTATTGTATTGTATTGTATTGTATTGTATTGTATTGTATTGTACTGAGTTGTGTTGTATTGTGTTGTATATTGTATTGCTTGTGGAATATTGGGGGTTGAAACTTGGTTAGCTATGTACAAGGCAAGCACCTGTTTTTTTTTTCAGCCAGCCACACCTGGTGACACTCAGGGGTTACTCCTGCTAAGTGCTCAGAAATCACTCCTGACTTTGGGGATCGTTGGAACGCTGAGGGATTGAACCATGGTCCTTTCTAAGGCAGCGAGTGCAAGGCAGATGTCCTACCGCTTACACCACCCTCTGGCCCCAGAACCACTATAATCTTTTTTGTTTATTTTGTCTTTTTTTTAACTATACCCAGCGATGCTCAGGGGCTATTCCTAGCTTTGCTCAGGACAACTTCCTGGCATGCTCAGGGGACCATGTGGGATGCCAATTACCGAACTCAGGTCGAGCGCGTGCAAGCGCCCTACCTACTGTTCTATCGCTCCGGTCCCCAAAACTACTATAATCTTAAAAATATCCATTCTAGCCCGGAGAGATAGCACAGCGGTGTTTGCCTTGCAAGCAGCCGATCCAGGAACAAAGGTGGTTGGTTCGAATCCCAGTGTCCCATATGGTCCCTCGTGCCTACCAGGAGCTATTTCTGAGCAGATAGCCAGGAGTAACCCCTGAGCACCGCCGGGTTGGCCAAAAAACCAATATATATATATATATATATATATATATATATTATTTTGGTAGAACGGATATATATATCCGTTCTACCAAAATAATGTGCAATATAATACAATTCTAACTATATTATATAAAATACATTAGATATATAAAACTATAATAATATTTTTGAAGGAATCAGAAGAAAATATAGCAATTTCTATATGGAATCATAAACAAACTTCAAAACCCTCATATTCTGACAAAAATAAAAAAATGTGCATCATGTAACTTGCATTCAAAGTATATGGCAAAACAAGAATTCAGAAGAGGAAAAACTGCATTGAAGGAAAACGTTGGGAATTCTATATCTATTTAAGTATGTGGAACATGGAAGAAACTTATCAAGAGCATGTGGTTTTAGTTTTTTGGTTTTGTTTTAGCAAGAAAAAAATCACTGGAGAATATGAATAACTCAAAGATAATAATAACACATGAGTATCACACTGTAGGAAAATATAACATTAAACTATGTCAGTCCATTTTTGAGTTTGAATATAGAATGATCACATTAACCTATTTGGCTCCTAAGGTGAGATTCATAAAGTATGTACTCATATATTCCATTTTTAAGTACTGTGGTAGATAGACGAATATCCCAACTCTTACTCCAAAATAAAATACATACTGACCCCAGAAACCTATGCATAGGATTCTTCCTTTGATTTTTTTTTTTCTTATCACACCCCATGCCGCTCAGGGATTACTCCTGGCTATGTGTTCAAAAATCGCTCCTGGCTTGGGGGACCATATGGGACTCTGGGGGATTGACCTACAGTCCATCCGGGGTTAGCAAGGCAGATGCCTTACTGCTTGTGCCACTGCTCCGGCCCCATCTGCATAGGATTCTTAAATTTACATGGCAAAGGGGAACTTAAGGATCAGGATTTGGGGAAAATTCATCAGTTTTATATTCTGACAATGCCCATAAAGATGAAATAATTCAAGCTTATCTTTTATTCCATTTGAATTATTTTTGCTTCATTTTGTTGGAACTGTCAAATTTCATCTTCTTTTACATTCCATTATAAAAATTTGCCATGTCTTTATTCAGTCATTGTCCATGTTTGACTTTGGTTGTCGCTTTAGTTTAACTATTTGTAATAACTCTGCAGTAAGTAATGGGTTAGCTATAACTTCCTGTGGTAATGCTTCATATTCTCCTAATAGATAGCAAAGAATGGGGTTGCTGGATCACAGGATAGTTCTCCATTAACTTTTTGTTTGTTTTTGTTTGGGGCCAACACAGCAATGCGAAGGATTACTCCTGGCTCTACAGTTAGTAATCATTCCTGGCAGTGCTCAGGGGACCATATGGGATGCTGGGGATCAAACACAGGTTGGCCACATGCAAAGTAAGTGGCCTATACATGTGATATTTCTCTGGCTCGGTCATGTAATTTTTATAACTTTGCTATAAATGTTTTTCCTCTTCTAAATTCTTAGCACATATTATATATTATTCATTCAGTGGTTAATCATCTACTGCTTTGTTTCATATCATCTTTTAAGCTTCTGTATTGTTCTCTTTTCTCAAGGGCTGCATATTTCTAAATACAGTGAGGAATTTTGTGAGTGAGGGTCTTATGTTAAAATTCCATTTTCTCTTCTCTAGCATCTCATATAAGTTATACCTTGTGGAATGAATTTATTGCTTTATAAAAAAACAGTATTAACAGTTAGAATGCTATATTAACTATCTCAGTCTTATTAGTGAACTGAAGTTAAAATAAATTAGGAAAACTAAACTCAAGATGCATCAACTATTATGGAATTCTTATTAATCAATTTTTCTTAATATTTTAGGATTAGTTTGGTTCTCATTGCTTAGGAAATATACGAGGTGCTTAACAAGGACTTGACATTTCTTGATATAGCATTTCACGTCAGGATTCCTTCCTTGAAATTAATCAATTAAATTGGAGAAAATTTAAGGACATATTAAAACGTGTAATTCTTATTTTGCTCCTTTACAAGTATATATAACACCTAAAACAAGCAAAAAAAAAAAAACACTTGCACTTCTAAAATTCTTCCTATATATTTGATACCACATATTTTTAATTTTCATATTTACATTCAATAGGCATTATAATGTTCCTTTCCTAAATGAGCATATTATGAGTAAAGTAGCTTGCTCAATGTCACACAGATAGCATGTGGAAGAAAAGGATTGTCTTCTTGTACCCAACTCTAAATCTCATGTTAATGTCTGTAGGCTGACTTTCTTTCTGAGTAGGAGAAAAAACTGCTCCCAATGCTCTTGATAAATGCTTGACCCAACATATCATTTTAAAAAAGGTTCATTCAATTTGTCATAGTGATTTGGCTTAGACTTCAGACAATTGAAAAATGGCCATTCACTCCTGAACCGTGAATTCCATCTACGAAATTGGTATGGTTTTCTGCACAAGCACCAGGCATAAAACTTCTACTGGGGAAAGCCCTAATGCTGCCTTGGCCCTGTTGCTCCAGAGTGGGTTCAGATAACATCCTGATGAACTCAAAATAGCAACAACTTGCTTTCAGGACAGGATTCCCTGCACTGCCACCTAACAGTGAGATGATACCATAAGAACATTTATTGACACCCTGACTTTGACATAGGATCTGTGCAAAAACCATGATCTCTAAAATACAAGAGCTTCCCTGTTCTTAGACCAAAAGATTTTCTTTTATATTTCCCCCATCTTTTGTTGTGCCTATGCAAAACAACAACACCCCCCCAAAAAAAACCAAAACACATACACAAAATAAAAACCTGCCACACACACACTTTTTAAAATTTTTCTTATCTTTTCAATAGGTTCTCCTGACTTTTTCATAAAATCTTGGAACACGGATTACTTTGTTTTACCACATACTTCTGCATTTTTCTATAAAATTAAGAAGAAAGGAATAAAGAAAGACTGGGGGCTAGGGATCAAGTGTATCAGGTGCATTGGTAGAGGAAAAATAAAAGCAATAACACAGTGATAAGGTGTTTGTACAAGGCTGACGTAGGACAGACCTGGGCTTGATGCCCAGCAATCCCATATGGTCACCCAAACCTGTCAGGAGTGATTTCTGAGTGCAGAGCCAGGAGTAACCCTGAGTGTCTCTGGGTGTGACTTAAAAGCAAAACAAAATAACAATAAAATAAGGACAGAAATAAGTACCCAAGCCAAAGTCAGCAACAATAGAATCAAGAGACCTAAATTTTAACGATCTAAATGTAAATGAGCTTATTATACTGGCAGGCCAGGGGACAAAGAGTGATGGTATAGGATGCATTCTGGGTTCACTGGTGAAGGGAGGTCGACATTGGTTATGGGAATGGTCTTGACTCACTGTATATCTGAAAATCAACTATGAAGAATTTATAGAATACAATGGTTCCAATAAAATAAAATTTAGAAAAGATTTACCTTGATATATACATATTTTTTATTTTTATATTTTATTTATATATATGAAATATATCAATATTAGGTAACCTTATATCAAGTGGTTTCCTTCAGCCAGTGGTTCAGAAACATGAACTACATATTCATATTTTATGGTAACTCTATGGGTTAGAGTTAGTAATAGCGTATATACTCTGCTACTTTTTGTTTGGGAGTTTTATCCCAATAAACCTTGTATTAGTTATAAGAAAAGGTTGAGAAGGGCCGAAGTAATGGTGCAGTGGTAGGGTGTTTGTCTTGTTTATGGCTGACTTAGGACAGACTGTGGTTCTATTCCCCAGCACCCTATACGGTCCCTCAAACCAGGAGAGATTTCTGACTGCATAGCTAGGAGTAACCGTACTTAACTTCGTCCTATACTAAGTTCCTTTCTAGCTGAGGAGTTTCTTCCTCCAACTTTTCAATGAACCTTCCTATTCCTATGAACCTTCCTATTCTGAGTCTGAGCATCTTAGTCAATAAATATATTATTATAACATAATAATATATTATTTCAATAATGTTATTAAAACAATATATTGTTTTAGTAATATCTTAACAATATATTATTAAACAAGTTATAATAAATTATCACAAGAAAACATTAAATAATACAGTAATATTAGTATTATTAAAGTAATCATAATAATATTAAAATATTGTTTTAATAATATAATTATAACACATTTATAACATAATAATATATGCTCACAATAATTATATTAACATAATAGCAATACTATCAAAATAATAATATAATGTTTTACAAATATATTAGGCAATATTTCTATCTTTGAAAATAGAGAAGAATCTAGGAACTGTGAGCCCTTACAGGGAGTTGCAGTCACTGCTGGTTCATCAATAGTAAAATAAAAGAAGTTATGCTGCCCTTTCCCATGGGTTATACAAATAGATTCTATTCTGGTAGCTTCATCAGAGTATGTAATCAATGGACAGAATATTAAGCCTCTATTCTAATTAGTTCAGTGCTAGATTCCACAGAAGGCTGCAAGGAGATGGAAAGCTGGTCCAGCCTTTCAGAATATTTAAATATGTGAAATGTAACTAGAAATAAATATACAGAAGTCCACGAGTAGTATATAGAAGTATGGAACAAAGAGAAAATAATTCCAGAGGTGATACAAAAGAATGTTTCAGAGAAAAAAAATCTGAATTTGGTTTTTAGAAATAAGTAGGATTTTTAGGAAAATAAGAAAAAAAATCTAAGACTGAGAGATTAACAAAAGACTGTCTGAGAGGTATTTTGGGGCTAACCAGCTAAAAGAGGCTTTCAATACTATAAATGAAAATACTATTGGAAAAATGTTACCTAAACTATCATCATTTTGTTCTTAAAGAAACAAAAAGGAACAGAGTTTTGGCCTCAAATCAAAGAGAGCAACCATGCTGGGGAGACTAAATGGTGCTGGTTTTCTGAAGCAGTAAAATACCAAACTGAGCTTGAACTTTCCAAGTAGGTTTAGTTGAACCCCTTGGGAGACTTGGATTAAAAGAAAAATGGAATAGCTAGATAAAAACTATGTGATTTTTATTTCTTCCAGAAAGACATGACAGAAAGAAGACCCTATTTAGAGAAGACGCTCTAATTAGAACAACACCACAGTAGCCTCATTAACCTAACAATCCGTTGGTATGCTTCAGCAATTAGGGGCTGGCACATCTGTTCTTCATGTGGGAAGGATCTGTTTGGAATACTTAGTGCAAGAGCTCAAGCACAAGCACAGAAGTGAGCTCATCATCCCGAAACATCTGAAGGCTCAGGGATGTCTCCTTCATCTAATGTATCTTTGTAAGAAGGGGCAGCATCCTATTTCCAAGCCTAATGAAATATTGGGGGAAATTTCTAAGCGAAAGATAAAGGCTCTTGATACATTACTCACTCCCCCCAAATAAAATCACCTATTGTTTTCTATGCTGACTCTCTTACTTACCATGTCAGAATTTCCAGTTCTGACATTGCTAACAACTGATTCCAAGGCAGCAAGTTAATTGCAAAAGTCACTGATAAAATTGAATTCGTAGGACTTGGAGGGGGAGACATTTATATCAAGGATCTCCTTCAAGATGACTCATTTGCATGCCTTGGCTGACAGGGCTGGCATTCAGCTGTCAACCCAGTGGGGATTGTCAGCAGGAACCTGGCTCCTTTCCACTATAGTGTCACCTATTGGGACATATATTCTACCATAGCGTACTGCAGTGGTTTAGGACAGAATAGGGAAGTGACTAGTATCTTAACTCCTGAGCCCCCAATCTAGCAAACTTAATTTTCACTCTGTTCTATTGGTCAACTAGTCAAGGAAAGAAAACCTAAATTTTAATTCTTAGTTCTAATGGTAAGAAAGATCTTGAAGCCAACTTTATTCTATACCAAAATAAATTATTCAGTTGTTGCATATTATTATGAAATTTACCCATCACATTTTATATTTCTCCAAAGAGACAAATTAATTCTTATGTAATGTCATTTAGATCTAACTGTAGGTACGCCATGTCATCATTGGAGGCAAAGGTCTACTTTATGTTAGATGTTAGGAGAAAGATAGATTTGGTTACTGTACTTATGTTCAAGGCAGTAAATATACAACTTTCTCTAATATACTCCAACATGTTTTATTTACTTTAAACCTTATAAAACTTATAATTAAAATTTTATTAAATAAATAAATGTTTGAGGAGTCACACCAGCAGTGTTGAAGAGTGATTCCTGGATATGTGCTCAGGGTTACTTCACCAATTCTCAGAGGGCCTTAGACAATGCTAGACATAGAACTGGATCAGCTACATGTAAGATAAGTGTGAGATACCTTTTTCTTTCTCTCACGTCTCTCTGTTTTATTAAAAATGTTATTTTGCATTTACAATTAAGATTGGGAGCTTATTAGATCACAGGCTAACTGGTTATACCATCAACACATGGTCCTGGGGAAACTAAATGTAAATACTTTAGATCCTTATCTTACACAATACATAAAATTTAGATATTAAATCATAATTAATAAAATACACTAAAAAGGGGAGCTGGGCGGTGGCGTTGGAGGTAAGGTACCTGCCTTGCCTGTGCTAACCTAGGATGAACCATGGTTCGATCCCCCGATTTCCCATATTGTCCCCCAAGCCAGGAGTGTCTACTGAGCGCATAGCCAGGAGTAACCCCTGAGCGTCACTGGGTGTGGCCCAAAAACCAAAAACAAAAAACAAAATACACTAAAAATTCATAGGCACCTTACATAGGGATTAAGGTGTTTACCTAAATTATTACTATGGTATCTGAATACTGCCAAATGTGATCTCTGAGCACAAAACCAGGAGTAAGTCTTATAAATCTCTGGGTGTTGAAAAAAATCTTTGGGTGTGACCCAAGCATAAAAACCTTTAATAATAAAATTCCCTTATGACTCAGTGATTGTATTACTTTGCATCTATTCCAAGCACAGATGCCCTTCACAGATGAATGGCTAAAGAAATTGTGTTACATATACACAATGGAATATTATGCAGACGTCAGGAGAGATGAAGTCATAACATTTTCCTATACATGGATGTACATGGAATCTATCATGCTGAGTGAAATAAGTCAGAGATAGATGCAGAATAGTCTCACTCATCTATGGGTTTTAAAAAATGAAAGATATTTTTGCAACAATCCTCAGAGACAAAGAGAGGAGGACTGGAACTTCTAGCTCACTTCATAAGCTCGCCACAAAGAGTGCTGAGTGCAGTTAGAGAAATAACTACACTGAGAACTATCATAACCATGTGAATGAACGAAGGAATTGGAAAGCCTGTCTAGAGTACAGGAGGTGGTGGGGTGGGATGGAAGGAGATTTGGGACATTGGTGGTAGGAATGTTGCACTGGTAAAGGGGGGTGTCCTTTACATGACTGAAACCTAATCACAGTCATGTTTGTAATCAAGGTGTTTAAATAAATATATTATTAAAAAAAAGAAAAAATATTTTGAACACCCATGTATACTGCAACACTAAAAAAGCTAAGTTCTAGAAACCACCCAAATGTTCAGTATCAGTAGAAAAGTGGGTGATGAAATTGTAGTCTGAACATACAAAGGAAGACTATTCAATAGTGTGATGAAGCATGTTACATCTTAAATCAAACTGAGGGGGACAAATGTCTTTTGACCTATCCATTTGTGGCATATAAAGAAATCAAACTAGGGAATGGACAGTGCCCCTGAAAAAAAATTGGACTCTGACAATAGAAGTTAGGTTAGAAGAGGATGGGAGAGAAGAGTGTTAGAGTAGGAAAGGACAGGCATGGAGCAACAAAAGGACAGAAGTAGAGGGACGTGGGCACTTACATGGTGATAAAGATGTAATAACTTTGTTCACCAAAGGCAGAAACATTGTACTACCATCAATAATATAACATACTTTAAAAAAAGCTGAATATCTTTACTATTGCTTAATGTTTACATCTAACATTAGAGTTTCTTCAGTAAGGAGTATTTGACAGTTTTTGTTTCTGTAGATTCATTTTCTCTTTCTTTCTACAAACATTCCATAAACAAATTCTTGAGCTAATGCCACCAAATATCTTATATATTATCATGTCCATATCCTGCATTTTTCTTTTTAAATTCACATTTTAACTTTTATATTATAGAACTGGTTTGTTTATATATGTGTATATGGTATATCTATGGTATAGTTTTATATGTGTGTTAGATTACGTGGCAACTGGAAGTCTATGAAATTCTAATCAGTCCATTCAGAAAAATTATCCACCTCCAAGTGATGGTACTTTGAGTGCATAAATATTTCTTGACTGAAGAGGACATCCTGAAGTCAAAGTAATCTAACAAGAATAAGCTATTTTTATATATTAGTTTGTGTTTTTAAAGTACTATTTTATTTAGGCATTTTCTTAATAAAAATAAAATGCTAGAAGCAAAGAATTGCAAAAAGGATTCTTTTTTTGTTTGTTTTGGGGCCAAATTTGACAATGCTCAGGAGTTACTCCTGGCTCTACACTCAGAAATCACTCCTGGCAGGCTCCAGAGATCATATGTGATCCCAGAGATCAAACCCAGGTTGGCCACCTGCAAGACAAATGCCCTCCCTGATATGCTATTGCTCCAGCTCCAATGATTCTGTTTTTAATTAATTCTTTTAGGGATTTGGGGCCACACTCAGCAGAGTTTAGGTTTTATTCCTGATTCTTCACTCTGAGATCACTTCACACAGTGCTCGGGAGACCATATATTGTGCTGGGGACCAAATCCTGGTCTGCCAGAGCCAAATGCCCTATTTTCTGGCCCCAGTTTTTAAAATATAGAACTGTGAGGTCAGAGCACGGTAGAGGCACTTACCTTGCATGTGGTTGGCTTGAGTTTAATCCCTGGAACCCAAAAAATCTTTTAAGCCCTGACTGATATGATTCATAAGCAAAGAGAACACTGTCGATTATATTGCCCCAAAACAAAACAAAATGAACAACAGCAACAACAACAACAACAAAAGAAACTCTTCAGATTTCTGGAAATAGTACAAATTTTGAACAAATGTGAACAAATAGATCAAATTTCTGGAGATAGCATATAAGGCACTTGATTTGTAAGTGGTTGGCCTGCGCTCAATCTGTAGCATCATATGGTCTCCAGAGAATTACCAGGAATAAATTTTTAAGTGCAGAGCCAGAAATAACCCTTGAGTATCACCAATTATGACCCAAAACAACACAGAAAACCAACACAAAACCAGCCAGAGAACTGTTCAAATTCACTCTCCAGTAAGTTCATAAGCTAAAATAATATGTTGCACAAGATGAATTGGTAGACAAAAATTTTAGATATAAGTGTTTAGAATTTTACTAGTCATACTCAATATATATACTTGAAAATTTTAATTTTAATCAATTCCACTAATGGCAGGATTTATTATTGCTTTCTAAATGCAATACTAAAATAACTGTTATATTCTAAAATATAATGCTATTCATTTCTCAATTAAAGCTTTATGACTTATAGTGTCATAAAAATGCTCTTATTTCATTTAACTTTTGCTGATGCTCATGGGACGGACCCGAGAGAAAGAAATTACAAAGACTTCTATTGAAAAAAATGAACTCACTTACAACATAATTGAGTTAAAAAATTAGAAAGTAGGAATAGTCATCAATAATAACTGATATCAAAAACAAAGTAAGAAAAATATTCTGGAACATTGTCGGAGATGGGACTGTGATATTGCTATAGTGGTCTATCAATAAAAGATGAAGATGATAAATTAATAGAGGAATCAAAAAATCCTATTATTGGACTGTATGAGATTTGCAATAGATGCTATAAAATCAAATACTTACAAAAAGAAAATTAATCTAATGCAAAGATCATTTTTATAGCTTAGAAGGCCATGAAACTTACATAATTTATGTTCCTATTACCCAAAATCTTAGAAAACTTTACCCTTAAAGCTGGTAGCTTTTCTGAATCTATGCTGTCAGTATTATCTGATGCTGTCAGTATCATCCAGATTTTGAGGGTAGGAAAATGACTTATTTCTCTAGCAGAGGTAAATCCTTAGATTTTTGCTCTTGATGGCTTGTAGATTCAATAGTAAGTGGAGGAGGATATTTAATCTTAGGTTTAAGGATGAAGGCTGAAATTCAATTAGGAAATAATCAAGTCTAGCAACTCATGAATTGTATAGATACGCATTAAAGACCAGTCATAAAAGGAAATATAGAGAAATACAAAAGATAGCTATGTCAGATTGAAGGGGAGAAAGGTTTCTGAAGCTATATATTAGCCTAAAAATAATTTAGCTTCAAATTTTTGGTGCTGGAGATGAAAATTCACAATGCAACACACTTAGATATTATTAATGAAGGGTTTTCATTAACCATCCTTGGAGATAATAATTTTTATGTTGTTTTGAAAAAAATGTGTTCAGACTTCATACGACTTTCATAGTTCCTTGTCATAGAAGAGCCCAAGCTAGGTTAATTGCTTAAAATTCTTAATAACTGTTGAACACAGTGTTCCATATTTTAATTTTTTTATTTTTGGGTTTGGGGCTACACACAGCAGTGCTTAGGGGTCACTTCTGGCTCTGAACTCAGAAGTCACTGTTAGAAGGCTCAGTGGGGGAACCATATGGGGTGCCAGAGTTCAAACCCAGGTTGGTCATGAGAAAGGCAAATGCCTTAGGCACTGTGCATATTTTTATTATTTTGTTTTATTAGTTTATTTGGACCACATCCGGCAGTGCTCAGGAGTTACTCCTGGCTCTGTACTCAGAAATCATTCCTGGCAGTCTCAGGGGATCATATATTATGCTGGGAATTGAACCGGGTCTGTCCCAGTTGGCAGCATACAGGTAAATGCCTTCTGCTGTGCTATCACTCCAGCACTACACTTTGACTCACAGATTATGTAGTTGGTTTTAAATAAAGTCCATTCCAATTTAGTTATAGTCACCATAATCACTGAGAATAAACTAAACATTAAGCAAATAGGGGGTACTAGCAAGATTAAGGTATCTGTTAACTTCTTTTATGAACATCCATTTTTCCCTAAAGCAATTTCCGTCTATCCCTTTGACAAAGTCTGGTTAGGAGTGTCCATGACTTACTCCTCTTGGTATGTGAATTTTAAAGGGAAATGAGGAACAAACCTGATAAAACCAACTGGATGATGTTCTAATGTGGCCATTTGGGAAAATAAAAAATAAAAAGCAAATCTAATTTTCTTTTAAGGCCAGAGTGAAGAATTTTATTATCAAAATAACGAGTCATTTCCTCACCTCTAGCTTTTAACTTTACTTCATTTCTTATAGCAAACTAAAATACGTTTTTCTTTCCTCCTCCCAATAGTTTTCTTTCCTAAATCTTCCCCTCTGTTCAGTACTTGCTGTCTGTATAAAGAATGCTCACGGAAAAACAGTTGCCCAATCAAATACCAACTCAAACGATTGACTATAGTTGATTTTTACCCCAGTCACTAGCCACAATTTCCAAGACAATTTTCTTTTATGCTCCTTTGCACTACCTACAAATCTCTCCTCTTCACAGCATTATGAATCTCAATGCAGTTGAATCATGAAGGTCTGATTTAGCTGCAAAAATGTCAGTAAAAGCAAGCAAGATATACTCTTGAATGCTCTATGCAGCTAGGAATCACATGTTTAATTTTTGCCAAATGAAAAGCAATTTTACTTGTAAAAATATATACCATAGGGAAACCATGGGCTTTCAATTCATAGGGAAGTACATTAAAATTGTCCAATGAAAAGGTTTTTGCATGTGTGTATGAATTTGTGAGATTTTTAAATAAAACAAAACAGCTAAAAATTACAGCATAGTCTTCCACTTAAAAATCTTTTAATTTCTCAGGTTTATCTAACAAGGTGCTAGCCATTAGACTAATAAATTGCTTCTCTAAATGGATCAAGTCAATGAGTTAGATATTTCATAATATAAAATTTTTTTCAGGAAGCAATTCAATAAGACTCTGTTAGGGAGACTGGTAATTAGATGCCAGCATATTGAGAAATATGATATTTTTTGCTCAGGAGAACTAGACACAGCCTAAAAAAAAACAGCACGACATTGGTTATACTCAATAATTTTGGAATTTTTGTTCTTAAGAAAGGAATATTGTACAACAATTGTTCATTTTCTTTTTCACCTTGGAATCCAATTATTCTGATAATGTGTCACTTCATCTCTATCCATAGAACACCCAGAGGTGGGCCAGGGAGCCTTCCTTTCTTACAAAGACTGTCGCCCGAGTTTAAAGCGCAACTTAACATATTGTTCAATATGATCTGTCCACGCTAACTTCAGTTAATCCACGACTCTCTAAACAATGGTTATCTGGAACAGTGGCAGCCCCATTAAGCTGTCGAAAATGTCTCATCTTATTTCTTTTCTCTGAGATTGTTCTTGTTATGAATAATTTTTGTAGTGTAGAAAGGAGTGGTGAAGGAGTAAGAATTTCTGGTAACATTTCAGATGAGGCTATCAGAGTAAAATTGAGCCTCCCAATCAAGTCGGAGAGCCTCTAAACTGATTTACTCCATCAACGATTCTATTCTGTTTTTAACTATTTCCAAGACACAGAAAACAAGAACTGATATCTCTCTTAAAGTATCTCCAAAGATCCCTGGGAGATAGCATGGAGGTAAGGCAGTTACCTTTCATGCAAAAGGTCATCGGTTCGAATCCCGGTGCTCCATATGGTCCCCCGTGCCTGCCAGGAGCAATTTCTGAGCATGGAGCCAGGAGTAACCCCTGAGCACTGCCGGGTGTGACCCAAAAACCAAAAAAAAAAAAAAAAAAA
>PVKC010007444.1:0-29509 GCA_004027635.1 Crocidura indochinensis
ATCGAACCGCGGTCCGTCCTAGGTTAGCGCAGGCACCTTACCTCCAGTGCCACCGCCCGTCCCCCATAAGACGACTTTTTTTTTTGTGGTTTTTGGGTCACACCAGGCAGTGCTCAGGGGTTACTCGTGGCTCCATGCTCAGAAATTGCTCCTGGCAGGCACGGGGGACCATATGGGGCACCGGGATTCGAACCGATGACCTTTTGCATGAAAGGCAAACACCTTACCTCCATGCTATCTCCCGGGCCCCAAGACGACTTTTTAACATAAAAAAAATCTTAAAAGTCGGGGGTCATCTTATACACTGGTATAAGCATGCTGAAACTTACTCCAGCTTCAGGAATGAGTGATCTGTTCCCCTCTTATCGCAGCATCCCATTCAGCTGCCAGGCATCATCACTCAGTCCTCTGCTTGTCCTGATTCATCTTTTCAGAGCACACAGAGGAGCTGAGTTTCTAAGTGCCACATCTCATTCAGCTGCCAGGTATGCGGCTTTCTGTGCTCAGTCCTCTGTTCCTCTTTTATGGGACATAGAGGAAGTGCTAGATATCCTATTAATCACTGCACCCCAGCAGTTGCTCTTGGAGGAGCCCCCTCTCCCTGCTCTCAATGTAGATCATAATTAAAAAATCAGTCACTAACTACAAATGACAAATGTAATATGATTGCTGGCACTCCTAAGTCTAGCTTTATTAAATATATACTGTTAACGCTTGAGGGTTCTACTCTTTTTTCTCTTATGTTTTTTTTTGTTTTGTTTTGTTTTTTGTTTGTTTTTTTGGCCACACCCGGTGACACTCAGGGGTTACTCCTGGCTATTCACTCAGAAGTCACTCCTGGTAGGCACAGGGGACCATATGGGGAGCCGGGGGATCGAACCGAGGTCCGTCCTAGGTTAGCGCAGGCAAAGGCAGGCACCTTACCTTCAGCACCACCACCCAGCACCCTCTCTTACGTTTTTTAGTTTTCATTTGGTGTGCATCAAAAAAGAGGTAGTCTTATACGGCGAGTATAGCCCAAACCCTACATTTTAATAGGAAAAGTAGGGAGTCTTCTTATATATCCAGTTGTCTTATATGCCAGAAAATATGGTATTTTGATCAAAATACTAAAATACTCTGATATAACAAGTGAGATCTGTTTCCCCACATGAACATTTCATAACAACTTCACTTTTCACAAGCAAATAACATCAAGATATGTGTTTCAAAACACTAGCATAATAATGAGGAGGAACAGAAAATTCTATGTTTATTACAAAACGTAATATTTAAAGTAATAAATAAATTAAAACAATTTTTGAAGTGTCTTTCCTTAGTCCGACAATCATTTCAGAGTTTATGGGTTAAAATCCAAGTTTTTAGTGAGCTATCACTTGACATCAGTTTATATTATCCATTTATTCAGTAATTTTTCAATATTATGAGTACCTGCTATGTACAAATGCCATATTTCAACAACATAAACATAATGCTTTCACAATCATCAACATATAATGTGCAATAACTAGCTCCAAATTTAAATAAAGCATTATGAAAAGAATGACCTCCAGTATGGGCCTTGGTATTATCTATTATGCACTTAACAAAAGTGAATATCCTAAGTCTCATACATAACTTTTATTTGTATTCCATGTATGTATGTATTTATTTATTTTTAGGCCACATTTTGCTCTTCTAGGGCTTACTCCTAACTCTGTTCTCAGGGATCACTCCTGGTAGGGCTTGGTTGACCATATGGGAGGACCAGGGTGTGAATCCCAGTTGGCCATGTGCAAAGTGAGCACCCTGCCCATTGTACTATGTCTCTATCCCCTTAAACAATTTTTTTAAACCAAATATATGCTTATAGTAAATAAGAGATTTGGTGCTGGAGAAATAGTATTGAGATTAAGGCTCTTGCTTTGCATGTGGCTGATGCTAATGAGATTCCCAGCACTGGAGAGATAGTACATTTTTCTCTATCAATCAGGGTATGATTCCAGAACCCCATAGGCCTCACAGTAGTGATCCCTAAGCATAGCCAAATGTGACCCCCAAATCTAAACAATGACAAAAGCAAAACAAGTTAATACAGCATATATAAATTAGTAAACAAATAAAGGCAATTATTATAAGCTGCTAAATATTCTGAATTTATCTAATGGGTGCTAATGCTTTATTATTCTATTTATAACTTATTGCCTTGAAAAATTATAATCAAACATTAGCTGAGAAAAACAACTTATTAATGTGAGAGACTGTGCTGTGGTTCTCAAATGGGGCCAATACTATTGATGTATAAGCATCTTGAGGTATGGATGGAGGTATTCTTGGTTGCAGAAGTATTGGAGAGGGGAGAGAGCTGGAATGGGATTTAGTGTGGAAAGAAGTGGATATGGGAATTATAAGTAACTCCCAATTGAGTTGTCCATCCCCCTCTTTCTATTATTCTCAATGACTTGTTCCTCCAGTATCTCCTTTTCAATGCCAGAGAAACTAACTAGACAGTAATCCTCATTCTTACTTTCAATTTTCTCATTTCTTATTCTTATTCATTCCTTAACCCACTTTTGTTCTGTTTCACAACCTCCATTTCTTAAAAAGATCTTATCGGGATAATCACTGATGTTTCAAAATCCAGTGAATGTTTTTCAGTATTTGAACCATGATGAATTCTTCTTCCCTCGCAAAGATGTCCCCTAATCTTTCATGCCATGTTCCTTCAGTGTTCCCACTAATTCTATAATTATCTTTCAGATTCTTTTTATTCTTTCAGATATCTTTTTATTCTTTTCTCTTTGCTTGTATTGATTTTGTTTTCTTTGCATCTTACCATTTCCTTTCGTTTGTTGCTGCAATAACCAGAGTCACTTGTTTGGCTGTGCTGCTCAGATATTAGTTGTTCTGCTTATGGGAGTGTGTGACACACATGAGATTTTTGTGCCTGCACACTTGGTCACAGTACTCATAGAAGGTCACACTCTTTTAGTTGTGGTGTTTGTACATGTGCTGACCAGGAGTCACAATCTTTAGATGAGGTGTTTCTGCACATTCTTGTGCAAGTGGGGGCTGATATGGTGCTGAAACATGTGCGCGCTGTGAGTCAGGCATCCTGACAGTGGTGCTCATTTGGTAAGTTTCCACACACACCTGGCTATGATGGAAATCACTGGTGTCACTGGAGATCACAGAGGGCAGAATCGGCAAAACCATGCTTAGTGCACATAGCAGCATTAGTGTTTGAACGCACAGTCTTATGCTGGCCACTAAAGCTACAGAACTATATACCCTAAGCTCTTATTTCACAGAATTTGGTCTTGTCAAACTCTGCTTCATATCGAAACTTCAGAATTAGTTATTTCATCTATGAACATTGATATATGTGAGGCCATCTTTTTAACAGTGAATCACTAGAGGAAAAATAGTATTTTGGGACTCATTTGAACCAGGGCAAAGATATTTAGAATATGGGCCTAAAGCCATTAATTTAAGGAGCCATCAAGAGTCTCTTGTGGTCTGGGAACCTGAGATGTGTTCTCTGTTGAGTAGACAGGTATGTGTAAACTTGGTGGATATCAAGACTTGATTAAACTAAAGAAGTGTGTTCAGTGAGTCCTGATGTGGGTGTGCAAACCTGGAACAAAGATGTATGAGCACCACAGCAACTCCAGTGAAAGCTACAAGCAGAATGTGTGTGTGTGTGTATGTGTCTTGCAACCAAATGAAAGCAACCCCTGTTAAACATGTGTCCAAGCACCACAACTCAAGTGTCTGACCACCACTGAGCTTTGTGGCCATTTATGTAAGTTTAGCAAAGAATTGTGCAACCCCGCACCTTTGCACAACACCAAAGGAAGAGGAAGGGCAGGGGAATAATTCATCAAGCAGGCAAGAATTTGAGAAGTCATTGAGACCATGAGGACCAATGAGCAGGAAGATTAGAAGTAATATATACAGACTACGAGCTCGATGCTGGGATCAATTCGTTCTCTTTCATCCATTCCACAGATTCTATGATCTTTTGTTATAGATATATGGTCAACATTAGCCTAAGTTTAACATGAATCAGTTCTTTTCCTTATCTCCTTACTCTAATCTTTATCTTTTTCTGCCCCTCAAAAAACACAAATTTATCTCTCTTAGTGGTGCATTCTGAATATCTGTATGAATTGTAATTACAATTGCTTTTCCAAGTGCCTCCTAAATTTTTTAGGTTAACACATTAAATTACATACCTATTGAATTAATTGCTTATGGGCTGCAGAACATTAGTGCTGTGTCTTAGATCACTCATATGTGGTGCATAAACAATACACAAATGAACTAAATAAGAAATATTTTCGGGGTCATTGCTTTCACCCAATTTTTGAATTGCAGAGCTCCCCTAGATGGCATTCCCTTTGTGGGGATTAGTAAATGGTGGAGCCAGAAATAACTTGAGGATGCAGGTAGAAGATTGCCAGGCTGAAACAAATTCAGATAAACACATAGAGATTCCTCCAAAAATTCTATATGATTAGTTATTCTGTTTAGGCATATCTAAAAAGATATAAACACTTACTTGAAGAGATATGTGTACCCCTTGTTAATTGCAGCATCATTTATAATAACCAAGATCGGATAACATCTTAAGTTATCAGATTGTAATTAAGGCTATTGTATAAAAATGTGCAATTTATATGTATAGATATATAGACACATACAAATATGTATAGCTATATCTATCTATATAGAGACAGATATGATATGTTTCTATCTGTGTAATTACATATCATGTAATATGCTAACTCATAGGAAAAAAGAAAAAAATTCTGCCATTTGCAACGCCATGACTCATGTAGAGGGATTTTTTAAAAAATAATTTTCATTTTGATCAAAGTAGATTACAAATTTTTCACAGTAATATTTTAGGTATATAGTGACATTGAATCAGGGGCATTTCCACCACCAATGTTGTCCTCCCTTCACTCCTGATCCCAGCAGGCATCCTATATCCCCCTCCTTTTTTCTCCGGGCTGCTAGTGTAAGTAATCCCTTCTGTGTCTAGCTTGTTGTAGATTGAGTATTGATTCTGTTGTCATTGACTTTGGATTTGGTGTTTAAGACTGATCATTTTTATTTCTACTTGATGTTCATATAACTGTTTGGTCTTGGTACACTCCATTATTTCTCCATCAATTTGTGAGGCAGAACAGAGGTTCAAGTTATGTGGTTCTGTTTGAAGGTAAGAAAAAAAAGGGGGGAGCAAAAGTTAAACAAGCAAAAAAAAAAAACCTCAGGAGGAGTCCTTCTAGAGGTTATAAATATAAATTTAAGAGGAGAAAAGGAAAAAAGGAAGAAAAACATAACAAGAATACAAAAAAATAGAAGTCTAGGAGCTAGGCAGTGGCGTTAGAGGTAAGGTGCCTGCCTTGCCTGTGCTAGCTTTGGATGGACCGCGGTTTGATTCCCGGCATCCCATATGGTCCCCCACGCCAGGAGCGACTTCTGAGCGAATAGCCAGGAGTAACCCCTGAGTGTCACCGGATGTGTCCCAAAAACAAAACAAACAAAACAACAACAACAAAAAAAAGAAGTCTAGATGTAGAATAATCTCTTTCATTTGTGGGATATAAGAAAAATAAAAGATAGTTAATAATATTCAGAGAAAATAGACATGAGAATCAGGAGAACCAGTCTATGTTAGGAAGCCTATGTTAGGAAGTCTATGTTAGGAAGCTTGCCACAAAAAGTGGTGAATGCAGTTAGAATAGTAAACTGTATCAATGATAGTGGGAATTGATCACCCTGGACAAAAATTGGGTACTAACAGGGGATAAAGTGATATGCATGGTATCCCTTCATTATCAGTGGTAGAAACCGCAGTGTCAAAAAAATTAGTCAAAAAATAGTCAAAAAAAGTCCTTTGAAGGAATTCATGTGTTGTTTTTTTATGGGAGTATAATGAGCTATCACTTCCTCATTGCTAGTAAGTTCATGTGCCCTATTGAGACTCAAAAGCCATTTAAAATATTGCCCTCATGAAGTCTCATTTTCTTAGACAATTCTTTCTTTATTTTTTTATAATAATTTTTATTTTGACCAAAGTGGATTACCTATCTTTCACAGAAATATTTTAGGTACATATTAACAATGAATCAGGGGAATTCCCATCACTCAATGGAGGTGTTCTCCCTCCACCCCCATTCCCAGCTTGCATCCCATATCCCCCACTTTACCCTCCAGGCTGCTAGTAAAAGTGGTCCCCTCTGTGTCTAGCTTACTACTTAGTGATCATACAATTGTTTGGTCTTGGTACCTTCCATTATTTCCCCCTCAATTTGAGAGGCAAAACTAGATGGTTCAAGTTATGTGGTTCTGTTTGAAGAAAAGAAAAGCAATAAAATGGGCTAAAAATCAAATAAGCTGAAAATGGGCATAGTTCTTCTAGAGGCTCTCAATATCAGTTTGAGAGAAGAAAGGGAAAAAGGAAGAGAAACACTACAACAATACAAAAAGAAATATCAAACAAAAAATCCAGTAAGTACTACAGCACTAAAGACAAACACCACATGATAATCATGGTCCTGAAATAAAAACAAAAGAGTGCAAAAAATAGATAAATAAATAAAAAAGATTATTTCGTGCTCATTTTTTTCCCCTGCATTGGCACAGTAAATATTGGGACATTAGAAAGGGAATTCCCTTGGCCTAAGAGATACAGGATTGCTTCCCCTTTGAAGTATACTGTCATGGGAATAACTACAGACTCCTTGCATGTTCATTTACTCTCCCCTAGGTGCTTTAGTATGGAAGTCTTCTGGGGGCCGGGCGGTGGCGCTGGAGGTAAGGTGCCTGCCTTGCCTGCACTAACCTAGGACGGACTGCGGTTTGATCCCCCGGTTCCCCATATGGTCCCCCCTGCCTGCCAGGAGCGACTTCTGAGTGAATAGCCAGGAGTAACCCCTGAGCGTCACCGGGTGTGGCCCCAAAAAAAAAAAAAAAAGGTATGGAAGACTTCTGCTCTGTCATGGGTGATAAAATCAGACCTCTGTATCTAGAGACTTTCGTATCTGCACAGGTCAAGGAATGGAGCTTATGATGGAATTTTTCTTTGCAGTTCTATAAGTTTTGTTCCTTCACTTTCGTTTTAATCCGTCTTCTGTAGTTGGTGGTCTTGGTTATTGCGCTGATCCTAGGATGGAGTCTGGGATAGTCTTTTGTTATGTTTCCAGAAGACCTGTTCAGTTGCAATTGTCTCAATCAGACCTCTGGAATTAGAGATCTTGGTTGTTGTACAGATCGTAGGCCAAAACCTAGACTAGGGCTTTTTTTTATTGGTCCCAGGATACATTCTGCTCCGTCATGGTTGTCACAGTCAGTTATCTGTAGATAGCAATCTTGGCTTTTGCACAGATCAAAGGATGACAAGTCTTCTGATTTTGTCTTATCATTAGATGGTGAGGTAAAACAACCTGCTCTTGGATCAAATTGTTCCTATTTCCTCGTTGTCAGGATATTGTATCAGAACTGGCACATGTTGGTGCCAAAGCAGGATGTCCCGGAGGGGATTTGGTTCCTGGAGCTGTTGTGGAGAACTGTGTTGTTTCTATGTCTAGGATCCAGGGTTCAAGGTTGGATGGTTGGTGTCTAATTACCTGGGGTCTAAGTTGGTTCAACATGACATATGTTCAAGATGGGATGTGTAAAAAAGTACAAGTTCTTATCCCTAGTAGATAAGAGCTTGTTTTTATAAGTCAGAAGATGAAAGATAAGCACAGAATGATAGCACTATTCTGAAGTACCTAGAATATACACCATATATACAGATAATACTCCATGAACAAATAACAGGATTTAACAGGGTGAAACTCCAAACACTGTAATTGTCAACATTTATTGGGGAGTAGTGTCCAAAACAAATGGAAGAGGAACAACACAAAGCCTCAACTATACATTATACCATAAAGAAACCAGCAGCAGCAGAAACAACAGCGTAGTGAGAACAGGAATGTAATTAGCCTTTTATCACAAAGGCCCATAATGTCTTAAGGATCTTATACAGGATTACAGGTAAAGAATAAGATGGGAAGTCACTGACTCCAATGGAAGCATTTAGTAACAATATGTTTTAATGCCTTAATCTTACTATATTTAAGATAATCTCTCAGCTTTTCTGTCCACAGGGGTTCTTGGATACAGAGGGTGAATAACCTAAGGTGTTCAGTCATACTAACTACCATACTCAGCTTGCATTATGAAAATGTCTTGATTAAAACAATTTAACATGCTCTTTATCTCTAGATTATGCCAT
This sequence comes from Crocidura indochinensis, assembly GCA_004027635.1. Taxonomy (NCBI): domain Eukaryota; kingdom Metazoa; phylum Chordata; class Mammalia; order Eulipotyphla; family Soricidae; genus Crocidura; species Crocidura indochinensis. The sequence continues at coordinate 8,276 of PVKC010007444.1, forward strand.
CTAATAGGACCTGAAGCATGTGACCAGCCAGACCACTGAAACAGCAACTGTGACCCACAGTCTTATACTCTAGGGCCTACTCATCAAACACGTTCAAACAAACTAATATTCCCTTTCTCTTTTTTCCTCTCTCCTCACTACTTCTTTCTTTCTCCCTTTTCTTCTTTACCTTTTCCTCCTCATTATCATCAATTCAATAATGTCAAGTAAAAAACACACTGTTACTTTCTCTTTAGGAAAGGAAATTTGATATATAAGGTGCTGTGGGCAATACTGCATAGGTTAACCATCTATATAGATAAACCTCACTAACACATTATTTAGTACTCGATATGTGAAACCTATGTATATTCGAAATTGCTCCACTCATCACCTAATCCTGAAACCCTCATACAGGGAGGCCCAACTCCATCACTAACAAAATCCCTAGAAATTGAGAAAACCTCCCAACTTCGACACACCAGCCCTATCTCTATTAGTTGATCTATTAGTTTCTCTACCTTACTTGTACTATATTTACCTATCTTTCTGTACTCATCTTATTTCTTGCTTTCCTCTCCTCTTTTTCTTTTTTCTTTTTTTCTTTTTTTTGGTTTTTGGGTCACACCCAGCAGTGCTCAGGGGTTACTCCTGGCTCCATGCTCAGAAATTGCTCCTGGCAGGCACGGGGGACCATATGGGGCACCAGGATTTGAACCGATGACCTTTTGCATGAAAGGCAAATGCCTTACCTCCATGCTATCTCCCGGGCCCCTCTCTCCTCTTTTTCTTAAGCTTTACCCAAGCTAACCATTGTATGTTTATATGTGGGCATGAGTACACAGAGATAGTACTCCTCCATGATAGCCAAACCTAAATTGTAAACAACCCATACTTATAGTGTATATAGCCCCTTCCATATATTATCCCCTCTCCCCCTTCAGAAATCTGGCTATTCCTTCACCCCTCAATCCTAACCCGATTTTCCACCTTATTAAAACTATTCACCCTCAGTTCTTAATTCATTAGGCATCAAGACCGACCTCCTACCCTAATTAGCCATTACCCAGCACCAAGTGAAAGGGACACCCACTCAGACCTACACCTTGTCCTTGGCAAGAAACTACAATCAACACCCCTGCTGAATCATGCTGTGTGGCCCTCCTTATCACCCTCTCCCTAATGTGGACTGTTGTTTGATACCGGACTCAGTTCCAAAAGGATCTCCACTACAAGAACTCTATCCAAGACCTCTCTGCCTCAAATCTGTTCTTAATCTCAAGAAGACCAGGGTGTGTGATGAAAATGCTCCCTGCATTCCACACCCCACAAAATATTCTCAAAAGACAATGGGGAAGCCTATAATTCCTTCATAAGTTTAAGACCTATATAATACTACCTCTTAACCTGTTTTTCTCCAAATGTAAGATAGTCTCCTACATCACTTTTTTCCCTTAATTACTTTTTTAAATTCATTTTAAAAATTCTTTTTTTTCTTTATATATGTGAATATATATATTTTTATTTTTTGTCCTGCTTCTGTTTTCTTCTCTTTCCACTCCCAAATGCACGAGCAATATAATGTACCCCATTTCTTCCTGCAAAGGCATACTAAAAAACAGGAAAATCTCACTTATAAAGAAAATTCTTTATTTACAATTAAAGGCTAATAAAGGTCAGCCCAGATTTTAAAAGAAGAGAAAACTTACTATGATTTTATCACTGGCTGCTTGTATTGGTTGGTTGCTCTCCAGTAGTGCCCAGAAGCCTAGGAGTCACTTCTGGTGATATTCAAAAGTGCTGTTGCAGGCTGGAGTTTTGGAACCCAGGGCTGTGGTACTGTTTAGGCTGGTGGTACTAGTACCTCACCAGTACCACACGTGATGAAGCTAGGAAAGGCCTTAGAGTCAGCCAGTGGTGCTGAGAAGGGAGCATGTGGTTCCAGGGATTGTAGTTCCATTGATTGCACCCTATTTCACGGAAGGCCTGCATTCCAGCCCTTCCAACTATCTCCTGGTTCTTATACACACACACCCAAGTTGAGTACACATACGCACATATATTAACTGGATAAAATAAGTGGGGGAATAACTCAATCTCTGAAACACTTGAAATTTTTATTTTGAAGTCAGTGTTTAAAGTAATATTATGTTTGAATTTAAATGTTGTTAAGCCATGTGTTAGTAAAACCTGGGGCAATGTCAGTCCAGTTTAACAAATAGGGGTGAAGTATCTATTATGAACTCAACCTTTGTTCTGAACTCGAAGATTAATTTATTGGGGGTGCTAAAGCTTGGAGGGGATTTAGAGATGCAAGTTCCTTAATGAACAGAGAAAGAAATCAGTGCCTCTGAGAGATGAAGTGGTTTTCCCATAGTAGTAGAGTCAAGCTGAGAATATTTCCAATTGGTATTCCTCACACAAACACACACTCATTGCTCCCTGGTTTACAAAAGATACTTGGTACAGTTTCTGCATTGACTGTGGCTCCAGTGGCTAAGCGGTCCAACAAAGCAGATTGGGAACATTTCCATGATAGTCAGCATCTTCAAATAGCAGCAGGACCCTGTAGCTTTTTTTTTCCATCTCTGGGAGAAAAAAAGAAATTCTAATTATACAACTGGCAGCAGACAAATTGTCCCTCTCAATAAACACTGTAGTGTTCACTATGTGCCTATCTCTGTGTTTCACCATGGGAATATAAAGTAGATTCCAATCAGTCTGGATTGTGAAAAGTTTAATGGTGAAAACAAACTCAAGAGATTATTTCAATCCATTACATAACTCAGACCTTGACTTGGAAAGGCATTTCTACTAAAACCAAAATATAAAATAAATTAAAAAAGAGAAATTATTTGCTAAACTGTTATATTTAACAGGTTTTGGCTAGGAGACAAATGTCCAAATCTTAGTTCAACACTTCTCTAAAAAGTTCTGATAGTAGAAATATGCAAAATAGACAAATCAAAGCAAAACAAGCTGGATTCCAGACCCTCAGTGTTTAAGAGTATGATGCACTGAATTGCTTTAATTTTAGGGAAATGGCTATGTTCCTCATCTGTTTGGATTTAAGTGACCCCATACCAAAGTATCTTTGTCATTCAAACTTCTGGTCTTATCCTGGTTATATGAAACAAAGATATGTATGAGAGAGCTGGTAAACTACCTAATTAGGCCTCTGATAATCTGGGCCATTTCTCCTCTGAAGCTCTGAAAGCTTGGAAGGGAAAGATGCAAAGGAAGTTCTTATCTCTGATATTTCAACTGACAATTCCACATACTAGGATGGTCTAATCAGCTACTTCAATCTACTACTAATTCAGCTACTCAATACCTTCTTTTTACTTTGAGAGTTTGTGGGTGGGTTTGGGCAAGATATGTTCTTTTTCATCTTCCTGTCAGCTAATCTTCTTGAATACCCTACTTAAAATTTATTTGAAAATCATTTTTATTAATATTTTATTGGGGGAAACCACACCTGTTGTTCTTCAGATGCTCTTCATGGCAGTGCTTGATAATCCATCCTTTAAAATATCTCTTCAGCCCTGGTTCTAGATATTTATCATTTATATATATATTTCCAATATATTACCACTATCTTTAATACCATCCAAATTTACATGAATTATACATAAGAAGAGTTTCATCAAAATAGAGAAGAGTGATCCTAAGTTGACCTACCCTTCTATTTTTATACTTAACAGCTCATTTGAAGCATATATTGTACTATAAGGTGATACTAATTTCAGTCCATAACTTCAGAGTTTGGCAATGATCTCAGTTTAGCCATTTAGCACTTTCTACTTCTTCTTCTTTTTTTTTTTTTTTTTTTTTGGTTTTTGGTTTTTGGGCCACACCCGGCCGTGTTCAGGTGTTACTCCTGGCTGTCTGCTCAGAAATAGATCCTGGCAGGCATGGAGGACCATATGGGACACCGGGATTCGAACCAACCATCTTTGGCCCTGGATCAGCTGCTTGCAAGGCAAACGCTGCTGTGCTCTCTCTCCGGGCCCCACTTTCTACTTCTTAGCCATCAAAGGGCTAAGTATGGTCAATGAGATACATTTTCGCGTTCTGTATTAGAAATACTGCAGAGGGGGCCCGGGAGATAGCATGGAGGTAAGGCGTTTGCCTTTCATGCAAAAGGTCATCGGTTCGAATCCCGGTGCGTGCCTGCCAGGAGCAATTTCTGAGCATGGAGCCAGGAGTAACCCCTGAGCACTGCCGGGTGTGACCCAAAAACCAAAAACCAAAAAAAAAAAAGAAATACTGCAGAGGTTTTCCTTCTTTCTTGTGTGAGGCAGCCAAGAAAGGCTCCAGTGAACATAATCTCTTCAGGGCTCTTCACAAGGTAGGCTGTTTCTGCCCACAAAGAGTAGAGACTAATTCTTGCCATGTGCAAGAATTACATTTTACTACAAATGTAAAACAGATAAATTTCTTTATCAAGATAAAAATCACACAAAATAATCTTGTTACATAACACTAGACGCAAATAAGTATATATTTTAAGCTTTAAACAAAGTTGTGGTAACATATGCCAGTAAATGTTTAACGTAAAAATTGAGTAACTAATATTAAAGAAAACAACTGCTATATTTTTAGGAAAATGAGTGCTTATCAATTAAAATTTTTTATTATAAGAACTGATTTCACTGATTATAATTGTTCTTACAAATGTGTATGTTTATTAGACATTTTAGATATTATATACTTGTATATGTAGTACATAAAGAGTATTTCTATTGGCTGTAAAACACCATGCTATTTTTATTGTATTGTTTCATATTGTTTGCTATCTACGGAATTGATTTCATAATCCCCTTATCGATCAGGTCCACATTGAAAACCAAGTGAACAGCTATTCTTTCATAAGACTTAAAGATCATGATGTGTCACAACTCTTAGAAAAGAGTGATAAGAAGTGCAAAACCCAACAAGTACTATAGATTCAATTTCTAGTGTGGAAATGATGATCACAAGAAATTCTCACACTTTTGTTATTGCCACATCTAAATTAAGTTCATTTTGTCTCAAGAATATTTACAAAAAAAAAATAAACCCAATTCACTGAAAGCAGGAGAATATTATTTCTTGTGCTTTTTTCCCCTAACACTCTGTTATAAAAAATAGTGGCATAACAAGGGGCTGGCATGATAGCACAGTGGGTAGGGCATTTGCCTTGCACACGGCCAACCTAAGTTTGATCCCCAACATTCTGTTTGGTCCTCCAGGCCTGCCAGGGTTGACCCCTGAGCACTGCTGACTGTGGCTAAAGCAAACAAACAAACAAAAAATAATGGCAAAATAAAAATGTTTGTTTTGGTGAAAATAGATGCTATGTACGTGATTATTACATAATGAATATTAAGTATGATAATTAAAATAATATATAATAGATTATATACATCACTAATTTTTCAAACCTGATTATCAGAGTATTTTGCTGAACAACATATATAGACTTTTAGTAGGACGATCATACTTTATTCTTCTTCTTCTCCTTTTTTTTTTTTTTTTTTGGTTTTTGGGCCATACCAGCTGAAACTCAGGGGTTACTCCTGGCTATGTGTTCAAAAATTGCTCCTGGCTAGGGGGACCATATGGAACTTCGAGGCTCGAACCCAGATCCGTCTGTCTTGGGTCAACTGTGTGCAAGGCAAAAATCCTACCGCTGTGCTATTACTCCGACCCCAGATACTTAAATTTATCCTTTAATCTATCAACCCAACCTCTAACAATTCAGTCTAAAAATTATTTGGTAGAATAAAATATGTTATTTCCCATTGAGCTATTTTTCTGTAACTCTAGAAATAAGTTCAATCTACACAATACATGGCTAAGTAAAATAGCAAATACAGGGTATGCATTTTGCTTATTTTTTCATAAAGAAACTCTGATAGTAGGGTTGTAAGGATAGTACAATACTATATATGAGGCTCACAGATGCAGTGCTTGAGGCAGGAACCTTACTCACTCGGGGACTTATAGTTTTGGCCCTGGTGCTCTTTGAGGTTCTGCACTTCTTTAGTTGTAGTGCTTGCACATTTATGAAAAAATCAGAAAAGTATTTTGGGGAGAGTTCTGGGTCACATATAGTAGGGTACAGGGATTTACTCCTGGTTGTGCACTTGGTCACCTCTTTGTTTGTACGGTCACCTCACAGGTACTCAGGGAACCAGCTCACTGGTACTAGAGGCAGAACAAGGCCTGAGATTTCTGAGTGCAGAGCCAGGAGTAACCCCTGAGTATCGCTGGGTATGCCCCAAACCAAATCAAACTAAACAAACATAGCAGCAAACTCAAACACAGCTCATCTGCTCACTAATAGGGACAAAGTAATAAAAGTGAGAAAAAAAAATCACCATTTGGGCAACTCTAATGGCAAAATCATGAAGTGAGAAAGGGGTGGAGGAGGAAATTTGCAATGTGTTCAAACAGCATTCCACAGATGAGTTGATTATTGCAAAGAGAAAAAAGCCTTCCCTTTACAATGGGAACTTCTGCCCTGCTGAAACTATGTGCTTCCGGGGCGTGCTCAGGATTATCCTGTCCTATGCAGGATTTATGACAGAAATATCTGACCTCAATTTATTGGAGTTTTAAAATCCAATTTTTAGTTTGCAGGGAATGAGAATAAAAAAGAATGAATTTAATGATGCCAAAAGACATGAATGTATGTAGCAGACACAGAATTTAATTAGACCTTAAAAGTGTGTGTGTTATGTGTGTTTCAATTATTATTATTATTATTATTTTTTGTTTTACAGAGGTAGCATTGGTTTACAACATTGCACCAGTTTTAGGGATACATCAATTTATTTGTAACAAGCCATGCCTGCACTCGAAGCTCTAGGTTGCCTCTACAAACATATTCAACCCCCACTCCCTCTCCTGGTTTACCCTCAAGACATTTTAATTTTAAAAATAGCTAAGCAGGGGCTGGAGCAATAATAGCACAGTGGAGAAGGTGTATGCATTGCACACAGCCAACCCGGATTTGATCCTCAGTATCCCATAGGATTCCACAAGCCTACCAGGAGTGATTCCTGCATCCATACCCAGGAGTAACCCCTGAGATCCACTGGGTGTGTTCCCCTCCTTACCTGAAAAAAAAAAGATTAGCTAAGCAGAGCTGTTTCTCAGTCTTTTTCCCCCAGACTGTTCCTCCACAAGGATATATTGATGCTTCTGGTTCAGGCATTTCATGCAAATATTCGAGGATTTTCTTTTCTTCTCACCCTTTTGCTGTTGCTGCTTTTTCTGTCAACGAGAAGAAGGTTCACACTTGCTTGGTTGTGTGTCTGCACATCTGGTTGTAGTACTTGTAGACTGACGTTCATGTTGTTCATGGGGATGTACCTTTTGCCATGGTACATTTAGCTGTAGTGATCCTCAGGATCTGCTTTCCAAAGAACATTTTTATGTTATCCAGAAGGGCTTCAAATTTGTACTACTCTGCATGCTCCCAGACTTGGTGATCTTGTTAAAGAAAAGTTCTTGTCTAAATATGGGCATGTTCATAACTTGGTTCCTCTGATCCCTTTTTGTTACTTGCTACATTAGGTTCTCATTGACTGTGCATGTGTCTTCTTTGCAATGAAAGTAAATTAATCCTTAACTTTGGGTTCTAAAATGTCCTTGAGATTAATTTTAACTAATGGGATTAAATTTTGCTAATACTATCACATTGCTATGAAATTCTGGATTGAGAGAATGATATTCATTTCTAAAACTGTATATATTGTAGGGATATCATCTCACCCCTCTTTAAAGTCCCTGTTACCATACCATCATCACCACCAAAATACCCATATCCATGCATCAGAGCCTGCTGGGCAGCCTCCCCAGTTTTATTTCTGCTCAGTCCCCATCTCTGGTGACTTCATTACTGTGGTTGGAGGGATTGTGGCCTGGAGTGATAGCACAGCGGGATAATATTTGTCTTACACTTACCAGGGTCCCATCTTCCTCCTTGTCCCTTATGGTCACTGCCAGGAGTAATTCCTGGGTAGAAAGCCAGGAGTAACCCCTTAGTACTGCTGGATGTGACCCCAAAATAAACAACTCCCCTACCCCAAAACAAAATAAACATAGCAAAACAAAAAGTAGCATGAGGCTGGAGCCATAGCACAGTGGTAAGGCATTTGTTCTGCACAAGACTAACGCAGGACAGACTCAGGTTATAATCTGCATCCTGTATGGTTCTTAGAGCCTGCCAGGAGCAACTTCTGAGCAAAGAACCAGGAATAACCCCTGAGCACCACCAGTATGGCCCCCAAAACAAAACAAACAACAACAACAACAGCAACAACAAATCCCAGAATGCAAAGGTTTGTTTTTCTTTGATGTTGTCTAGTCTCTTGGTTTGCTTTTATACACCTTATATGTATAAAATCTTCCAATATTTTTGACAAGTATTTTTTAATTGATAAAAATTCCTTTTTTTGTTTGTTCTGTTTTTGTTTGGGGGCCTCACCAGAGATGCTCAGGGGTTAGTTTTAGTTCTGCATTCAGAAATTACTCCCTGTGGTACTCAGGGACACTATGAGATGCCAGGGATCAAACCTGGGTCAGCAATATGCCAGGCAAGTACTTTTATCTGGTGTTTTATTTCTCCAGTCCTGAAATCTGCCCCCCACTTTTTAAAAAGTAGAGTTAGGCCCAGTAGAAAAGCATTTGATTTAGGTCTTCCCTACAGAATGATGATATCTTGGGCTTGCCTTGATTTGGAAGTGAGAGAACTGTAGAGATGGTAGAACAGCTACATCCTGTTCCTAGGGAGGAGAGAATCCAGGCTCGCCCTCTTGGAGCTGCCATGCCACATAGCTTCCATACAGAACTGCCCTATTTCTGCCACTGGCAACCCCACCCCTGCTACTCCCAGAAACAAACACTAGTTTCCCCCTCTCAAGCTATGCCACCTCTTACTTTGCACTGCTCTTAAAGAGCAGTTAAATGAGATTTCTTGAGGAGTGTAGAGAAATACACTCTACTTGGATGCTAAGTCTTAATTGTGACTTGTACATGTGGAAATAATAATGGGTCTAAAGGTAGAGGAATGGTTATGACATACATGAGTATAGAGGCAGGAAAACATACACTTTATATCTTCTCACCTGTGATTATTAAATTTTGGGCCCAAATCTAGACTTGTTGAAACTCTGGGAATATTCCAGGAATCTCTGTTGTTTAAAGTTGTTTATATCTTTATTTTTGTTTAATTAAAAATTAATTTAAAACATTTTGGATCACATCTGTTGATGCTCAGGGGTTATTTCTGGCTCTGTACTCTAAGAAATCACTCCAGGTGGTGTGTGTGTGTGTGTGTGTGTGTGTGTGTGTGTGTGTGTGTACACATGGGGGATCTTGTGGCGCACTGGGATTAGAGCCTTGTAAGCTGAGTTCAAGGCAAGTTCCCAACCTATTGTGTTATCACTCTAGCCCCTTAAATTCATTTTTAAGTTAATAGACTTAACATTATTTATCTTAAATTAGCACAAAGCTTTTAAAGCAGAATTATTAACATTAAATTTAATAGCAGAGTTCCAGGTATACAATGTTCCAGTTAGAAATCCACTGCCACAGTCAGATCCCTTTGCCAATGAACCCAGGTATCATGAGTTACAATACTATTGACTCTATTGTTTTCCCTGTCAGGCAGGCAGGACTTTGGGTGTTAACAAATGTCCCAGCTAATATTGTACACATACAAGTTGGGAGACTTGAAATTTTTATAGCCTTCTTTTTTAAGTCAGCTAATCTGGTCAAGTACCTTTTCTGATTATGGTCTGTGATAAACGAATGCAACAAACTCTCCCTGAAGAAAATAACATGTTTACTTAGAAACTTTTGTACAGTAGACTTTTACACAAAAATGACAAGACACAATATGATTTATCTGCTCAATTCCTGGATATCAACTAGCTAAGGTATGTAGGTATGTGTGAGTAAAGCATTTCAGTCAGTAGGAAGTGGCTAAACTGACATATGTTTCGTGCAAGAACATTTCCTGATGTTATGGGAGACAAGAGGAAGTTTTCAGGCAGACTTTAAAAAAGAAGACTCGATTCTACATTGAGAAATAATAGTTAAGAGGGAGTGCTGAAAATAGTGGGAGAGATTGTTGGAGAAGTGAAGTGATCTAGTTTAAAGGGGAAACTTAAATTATACACTGTGTAAACAAAATACTCTTTTCCTAAGCCTGTTGACTCAGCTGGTTCTGTGACAGATTCAGTTCCCAATAGGGAAATAATAAATTATTCTTGTTCTTGGCCACAATGTAGAGCCTCATCACACAGCACAGCATCAGATACAGGTAGAAAGGGACTTTGTGGAAGAAGGGTAGATTACTACACATTCATTCTCATTCCTGGCCAATTAAGTACCTGATACTGAAGGCAGGTGGCATTAGCATCTTTGTAGGAGAAAGTCAACAATAGGAGATAAAGTTCTTGTATTCTTTGCCAAAGCCTTTCCTTGAGATAGTGTTTTCCAAGCAAATTTACCTTCATGAAAAAAATGTGTAATACTTTCTCAAGGAAAGTTGTTTATTTTAACTTAATGTTATTATAAGTTTTTATGTCTTAAGTTTTTATGAACTTCTAAAATTCAGGGGTCTCAAATTTATGGCCTCGGACCATTTCCGGCCCTCCATACATTTTGTGGCCCTGCCCTAGAGGAATCTTTTTTTGTTTTGTTTTAGTTGTTTGGGTCACACTCTCCAATGTTCAAGGCTTACTACTGACACTGCACTCAAGGATCACCCTGACTTTGCCTCCTGCAGCCTCCAGGTAAATTGAGTTTGAGACCCCTGTATTAATGATAATTTGATAAAACTAGTTTAAATATTTATATATAGCACATACATATATTGCTCTTTTTCTTTGAACATTAAATAGATGTTAAATATTTAACAACATTGTTTTTTGTTTGTTTGTTTTTTTTTTTTTTTTTTTTTTTTTTTTTTTTTTTTTTTTTTTTTAGTTTTGGCCTGGTTGTGCTCAGGGGTGCTCCTAGGTCTGAACTTAGGAATTACTCCTGATAGGCTTAGGGAACAATATAGGATGCTGAGGATAGAATCTAGGTCTGTAGCGTGCAAGGCAAGTGTGCAAGCCCTACTCCTTGTGCTATCACTCCAAGCCCCTTGGAAATGAATTCTACACTTTATAATGAGAAAAATATTAAATGCCTCACTCTTTTTTTTTTAAATTTCTTTATTTAAACACCTTAATTACAAACATGATTATGGTTGGGTTCATACTTTTCTGAAAGTGACACTTTTACATTTCATTATATCTGGAATTTAGATTTTTCTGATTAGTACTTTTTATGTCTTATGTTCTTAATATAATCAAAGCATAACAATAATTAATAATCCTTTGGATAGCATTAATATCAGTTGTTTCTGGAAGGCATCTGTACATGAAAACACAACTTCTATTAAGAACTATAGTTTTTATCACATTGGTATTAAGTATCAAGCAAATTCATTAGTGTTATTTTTAGTTGACCACTGGAAGTAAAAAATAAACATTATCTAGTATGACACTTATTTTTGGAAAAAGACAATATAAAATTGTCTTTAAAATTCCTTAAAATTGGAATGAGGAATATCATTTTAGGAATTATTAAATAAGATCTAAAATGGTATAAATATTACAGTCTCTAAAATAATATAGCTATTAATTTGCATGTTTAAACTATTTTTAAAATAACATTTCTAGGCTGGAGGACTAAGATGCTGCATTGCATGTAGCCAATTCAGGTTTGATTCTTGGCATCTCATATGATTCCCTGAGCCCACCAGGAGAGATTTCCAAAGGCATCTATAATCCCTGAGCATTGATGGGTATGATTCCAAAACCAAAAAAAGAAAAAAGAACATTTCTTTATTTTTAAATAGACTTTTTCTTAAAAATGATTAACAGTTACATTAGTATTTTTATTATTAGAATCATAATCTGTTAAAGATTAATCAAAGCAGTTTTACTATAAAGCACATGCCTCTTGTTTGAGTAGCTAAAGCAGGTCACATAGCATATTCAAAACAAGGGTAAACACATGAGGTTACCTAGAAACATGATTAAAAATTTAATTACCTTACATAATCAAAGCATCATTTAAGTAGGTGAGCCAAATTTTTTTCCATAACTAAGTCTATTAGTCCATAAATGCAGAAGAAAGTTCACCCTCTATTTATGGTGATCACATTATGTCTTTATGTCTATTTGAAGTTTTTTGATTCATTACTTGAAGGAAGTTTGACTCTTAGGATATGATTTTCAATTTGCTGTCTAAAGATACTTCGGATTGCTGGTGCAAAATAGGTTATCTCTAATTATAATTGAGAGAGACAGCCCAAGTTTGGAATGTTTTCTTTCATCTTTGCAGATATAATGTGAATAATGACAGGACTGCAGGCCATTGTCAAAAGAAATCATGTCCTCTAAGGAACAGATGCCAATTAAGTAAAAAGTTTAGTCTATTGTTTGTAAACAAGGAAAAACTCTTTCCACAGTGATTTCAACATTAGGCACTGCTGATATTTTGTGAATGGTAATGTCATTAGCAGAAAATTTAATGTATTTGTTGATCCATCCTTATCTGTAATTATATAAACACTCAATTATTGGGTCTATTTCAGATATATACTGTTAGATACTAAGGATTTGAAAATGAACTCTGACACTTGAGCAGTTCTGTCTTTTGTTAGGAGCAATATATATATATATATATATATATATATATATATATATATATATATAACCTATACTTACAAAATGATGTAAATATCAGGAGAAAACAAGTGCAAAATGCTAGGAAATTCCAGAGAATGGAAACTGAGAGAAACCCCATAGACTGAAATGTGAATATTGAGGCAGAAAATCCACTCAGGGTAAAAGTGAAGAGTTCTACCCAAAGGACAGTGAGGGCCTAAGTCAGGGTGACCATTTTAGGAGTGTGATGGAAGAGAACAGAGTCAAAAGCATGAGGCAGAACTTGATGATTCATTAGCTACTTGGAAAAATTAAAGGAAATGGGCAAAGAGACAAGGACACAGAGAAATTATGGGTTTTTTTTTTTTTGTTTTTTGTTTTTGCTTTGACAAAGGTGCTATTAAGTGACAGTGGAGGGAAATTTTGTATTTTTGGGGAAGTGGGAAATTGAAGTTTGAATATATGTGATCCAGTGCATACATATGTCTAGCATGCAGTTTAGCATAAAATCTCAATAATGTTTAAGGGGAAAGTGCAAGTTCTGGAAGCAATATTACTAGAGTAAAAAGATCATAAATGGAGAAACTTGTAGTCTTCTTGTCTCCCTTATCTTTGATTTTCAAGACCTTAAACATTTCTACTTTTTCTAATTTTGCACTGAATATTACTACCTTCTTGACTTTACCAAAGCTAACCACGTTCTCATTATAAAAAACATTTAAGGGGTGGTGTAAGAGTGCAGTGGGTAGGGCATTTGCTTGCATGTGGCTCACCCAGATTCTATTCCCAGAACCTTATATGGTCCCCTGAGAGAGACAGGAGTGACCCCTGAGCACAGAGCCAGGATTAAGTTCTGAGCACCATGGGGTGTGTGCCTCCCTGATAAAAAGAGAGAAGCATTTGAGAACTTATCTCCAAATAATTCTTGGGGTTTGTCCCCACTTTAATTCCATTCCCCCAGACTTACCCTTATCTTTAGTGATCATTTATAATCAGGCTAGGTTATTACTCAGTCACATATCTACTGTTTTATGATGACCTCCTGTGATCAAATTGTGATTACCCTAACTTGCACTTTAAGTCCTCCAGCATTGCCCTAATTCCCCCTTGGCTTGCATGGACTGGAAATCTAGATTTCATACCTTCTTCCTGTTGCAGAATTACCTGATTTAGGGTGGTGTTCATGCCTGGGCCTGCTACTTTAGTGTCACTCACTGTTTTCTTTGCAGATCCTAGCACTCACTTGTCTCCCAGATGCTCCTCTAAGAATAATCTTAACCCCATTTCTCTCCAATAACTCTTCTCTCATTCTTCCTTCCTAAATGGCACATGTGGGTACTTGGAAACTGACTCTAATTTATTCTCTAAGAGTTTCAGAGAATTAGAAATTTGGGGCTTGAGTGATAGTACATGGGTGGGGCATTTGCCTTGCATGTGGCCTCCTGTATTCCATTTGTGACACCTTATATGATCCCTTGAGTGCTGCCAGGAGTGATTCCTGAGGGCAGAGCCAGAAGTAATCCCTTCAATCACCCCTGGGTTGACCTAAAATCAAAACTAAAGAAAAGAGAAAGAAGTCCAGAACTTTGCATTCCATATATACATTTCCTCAGCTGAACATATACTGATTTTTAGAGCCTTTAGCTAAAAAAAAAAAAAAAAAGAGACCAGACAAAACAACAAAACCAAGTATAAATTCAGCCAGAAGCCATGTCAATAGGCTCCCCTCCCTACTCATATGCATGAGGATCTTTCCTCCTTTCCTGTTAAGTGACTAAGAAAACGCATCTCCCTGGGAAATGCTGATGGCCTGAAGTAGAGTCATCTGAAGGAAAAGGCTGAGTGCCCATATCCTGATGATAAAGTTTGGGCCCCAAGTACAGATGATTCTTTGTTTTCTCTCTGAACTCAAAGCTAACTCTGGCTGCTCAGTTAATTTTTGGTCCAAAGCAACTTATCATTTTTTTTTTTGTCACACCCGGCAGCGCTCAGGGGCCACTCCTGGCTCTATGCTCAGAAATCACCCCTGGCACGCTCGGGGGACCATATGGGATGCCGGGATTCGAACCACCATCCTTCTGCATGTAAGGTAAACACCTTATCTCCATGCTATCTCTCCCACCAAAGCAACTTATCTTAACGCCTGTTTATTATCTTCAATTGAAAAAGATCTGAATTGATGAGCAATTTAGTCACTTAAGTAAATAATCATTCAAGACGCAAACCATGCCAGGAAGTGACTTATCATTGTGTCATGAAAGGGAAAATCCTTCTAAGAAGATCCATTAGGAACTCCCAGTTCATCAGTGAACTTCTGTGTGCTTTCCTGGACCTTGACTCATGACTACCTAGATTTTTTTTTCTATTATCTATTCACATTGGACTCTAATTCTGGCCTCTGCTTGTTGTGTCTACCACTGACTGTAGATAATTCATCCCCAGGTCCAAGGAACTTTATTATTATGAGCCCATCAGCTCATTTTGGCACGTTGCACCACACTCTAGTTTTCCACTCTCACCTATATTGATGGTCTCTCTTCCATCTGTTTCACTTTATCTGCTTTATTTCTCTTTATTTATGTTTCACTTTATCTGTCTTATTTCTGCTTCACTTTATTTATCTATTTATTTCTCTCTTCCATCTGTTTCACTTTATTTGCTGACTCTCAGATGTCAGTTAAAATAATAATGGCTGGTAGTAAAACAGCATGAAGAAGTGCAATGGTTTAAGTAGGAGTTGTCATCAACACTCTATGCCCCAGAGTATAGTGAGGAGATGGAAAGAAATTGAGTAGAGGATGAGAAAGATAAATGTGAAATGATTGGGACAGGGACAAAGGGGACTTGGGTACATTGTTGGTATACAGGACAGATCTAAATATCCAGGCCAGAGTCAACTATGAAATCATGAGACCAAAAAATTAACAACAAAACTTAAAATATGGGACTGTACTGATGGCAGGCTAGGGTAGGTGGTGGCATGGGATGGACTCGGGGAACATTGGTAGAGAGAGGTTGACACTGGTGGTGGGATTGGTGCTGAAACATTGTATGTCTGAAACTCAACTGAGAATAACTTTGAAAACCACAATGCTTTAAATAGCAACAACAACAACAATAATGGTTGAATAACTTTAGGGAATTGAATAATAAGGAATAATAGGACATATAAATAAAGAACAGGTAGGGATTACTTTTCTTCATAGAAACACTTCAAGGACACCTCCATGAGAAAAACTGTGGATGCATGTCTGGCTTAAACAAAACCCTAGGTTTGCTTGCCACCACGGCTTGGCCTCTTTACGTGACTTAGTGACTCAGTACCAGTAAAGGGTTCCATCATGCCCCCACAAAACAAGTCATGATGAGCTAAAATGAATATTTAACAGAGGACTTTCTCTCCTTTCTCATCCTTCAGTTCTCTGTTGGGTGTATGCTTGGCTTGTGCCTGACCTGTTTTTTTTAATTATTATTATTTATTTATTATTTTGAGACCATACCCAGCAGTGATCAGGGATTATTCCTGGGTCTGCTCTCAGTAAACACTCTTGGTAAGCTCATATGGATACCCTGAATTGAAACTGGGTAGGCTGTATGCAAGGCAAATGCCCTCCTCATTGTGCTATCACTCTGGTCCCTTGAACTGGGTTGATTCCTGGCATCACGTGGCCCCTTGAGCATAACTGGTTGTGGCTCTGGAGGCTCCTGCACATGGTTGCGAGTCTAGTCTCCTAGTGTCCCAGGACTGGCCTGAGTGAGCCCCAACACTTCAGAATCTGAGTGCTTTACCACCCCAGGCCCTCTCACAGACAATTGGCAGTGTGACCCCATGACCACCTGAGCACTGCTTGGGAGAATCCCCTCAAGAAACATTTATTAAAGCAGTTCTTGTTACTAATGTTAATGTTGAAGTACAGATTTAAAGCTGCAAAATTCTTGCCTTTTTGAAATTTGGATTCTAAGACAAGGCATTGCTTTTCTATAGTTGTGTAGGAAATTTGATTTTCATAATTCCATAATTTTACAAGTTGAGGCAGGTATTGCCATCTGTGCTAATACATTCATGTATGAGCCACAGTGTTTTGTGCTGCCTTAAACTTCGAAAGAATTAACTTTTACCAGTAAGAGAATGGAGACTAAGGGGAGTGAGTTATGTAACTTGTACATGGATAGAGCCTGGATTGGAAGCCAAGAGTCTGATTAAATCATATATTCTGGGAGCCGGGTGGTGGCGCTGGAGGTAAGGTGCCTGCCTTGCCTGTGCTAGCCTAGGATGGACAGCGTTTCGATCCCCCGGTTTCCCATATGGTCCCCCAAGCCAGGAGCGACTTCTGAGTGCATAGCCAGGAGTAACCCCTGAGCGTCACCGGGTGTGATCCAAAAACAAAACAAAACAAAACAAAACAAAATTCATATATTCTGTAGCCTACATTGGCAGCAGAACTTAAGATAAATTAGGGCTATTTGGCATTCAGAGTAATTCACAGAATTCCACTTAGAAGACAACATTTGCATCTAAGTACAATCTAAGTGCATTCTGGGATAATGTGTTAGAACCATAGAAAGAAATTGTCAAAGAGATGAAGACAAATGAAGATTATATTTTGAAATGACTTAATCAGATGATATGATTTAAAAAATAATTCATTTAGAATTTTATAACAAGGATATTTCAGGGCTTCTTATAAGTAGAATAAGACTTATGTATGTTGGGGCTGGAGAGATAGCACAGCAGTAGGGCATCTGCCTTGCGAGCAGCTGATCCAGGAGGGACGGTGGTTCGAATCTCGGCTTCCCATATGGTCCCCTGTGCCTGCCAGGAGCCAGGAGTAACCCCTG
Source organism: Crocidura indochinensis (assembly GCA_004027635.1). NCBI lineage: Eukaryota > Metazoa > Chordata > Mammalia > Eulipotyphla > Soricidae > Crocidura > Crocidura indochinensis. Next base: position 25,813 of record PVKC010007444.1, read on the forward strand.
AGCACCACTGGTGTGATCCAAAAACCAAAACCAAAGCCAAACCAAACCAAACAGAAAACTTATGTATGTTACTTATATATATATATATATATATATATATATATATATATATATATATATATATATTTGGTTTTTGGGCCACACCCAGTGACGCTCAGGGGCTACTCCTGGCTATGCACTCAGAAGTCGCTCCTGGCTTGGGAGACCATATGGGAAACCGGGAGATCGAACCGAGGTCCGTTCCTAGGCTAGCACAGGCAAGGCAGGCACCTTACCTCCAGCGCCACCACCGGGCCCCACTAAAATATTTTTGTAAAATCAGATGGGGATTAATGTCACAGAAATTTTTTCATTCATCAAAATGAGAAACTTTGTTAAAAATATGAAGTAATTTTCTAGACTCCTTTGAAGATTTTTGAACCTTGAAGTCTTGGATTGAAGTCTTGGAATATGTGCTCAGAACCTTTTCTGGTGCTTCTCCTACTCAGAAAGGTTTGTGAAGAGCTTCTGTAGAGCCTAGAGGCCCTACTTGAAATAATCCTATTAGGTTGTTGCTTTCCTTCCTTCATCACATAATTTTCTCTCAGTGCAAATATAATTCTACACATAATATATCTCTATTTGGACATATTAGTCTAGAGCCAGCGATGACCAGATCTGGTTAAATTAAGTCACAACAATCAGTACTGCATCTGTTATGATCTCTTTATTACTCTATAGATGCTATGGAAGGTTGGAACAAGTAGGAGTGAGGCAGCAAAGGGAAATAACAGAGCCGATATTCTCTTTAAAAGAAATTCTGGGCCTCCAGCTCCGACTCCTGAGAGCAGCTGCTGAGTCTGCCAACACTATGGTGAATTTTATAATGTTAGGCCAACTGTGCCTCATCTCATAGGGAATTAGTATTATTTAACTTCATATAACTCAAAGATTAAAGCAAGTAAAACAGAAGACCATCAATCTAGGGCAATCTCAGATTATCTTTATTTTATTAATTTAAGTACTTCTTTCTGAGACAAGATAACTTATCATGTTTAGAAAAATTTTACTGTTGCATATAAAGCTTGGACCTAACAGTGATGCTCCTACTTTTTTTTGTAGTGGGTGGAAACTTGGGAGGGTTCTGTAGTGGAAAAAGGAGATGCCTTCAAATAAGATGTAATGAATATCCTGTAGAGAAACATTTGATATTAGAACTGGTTGGCAGTTGCTGATATTCATATTTGAGGTCAGCAGAAAAGAATTAATAGAATCAAACAAATTTTTTTTGGGTTTTTGGGTCACACCCGGTAGTGCTCAGGGATTACTCCTGACTCCATGCTCAGAAATTGCTCCTGGCAGGCACGGGGGACCATATGGGGCACCGGGATTCGAACTGATCACCTTTTGAATGAAAGGCGAACACCTTACCTCCATGCTATCTCCCGGGCCCCAGAATCAAATATTTTTTATTAAGACAGGGAATTATGGAACCTGAGCAGTGGTGGAGTGGTAAGGCATTTGCCTTGCATGTGGCTGACCCAGGATGGACCCCGGCCCCCCAAGTCCGAGTGATTTTTTAGCCAGGAGTAACCTCTGAGCATCACCATCTATGGCCCAAAAAACAAACAAACAAGACAGGGAATTATAAAGTTACTCATAGCTGAGTTTTAGACATAAAACTCCATAAAGCTCCAGTACCACCCACCAATGCCCACTTTCCCTTCCCAGTATTCCCAGGTTCCCCCGCTCTTCCTACACAAGCCACCACCCCAGTCTGCTCTAGAATCCAAAAATTTTAATACTTAGAGTTCTTTAAGTCATACATTTTTCTGACATGATAAAATTAAATTTTGAAAAGTTTGGTTTTATGCTTGAGTTAGTCTTTCAAACTTTAATAAGCTTATTCATCTTGTTTGTAACTTCAGTTAACCCGGGGCATGTGTTAAAGGCAGTCAGTTTTAATATAAAGATGATGGTTTTATTTTTGTGCTGGGGATCAAACCAGGACCAAATATATGTGAGACCTGCACTCATCGCTGAGCAATTCTATTGCATCTACTATAATTATACTTTAAGATGCTAAAAATATGCATATTATTCATAATATTTACGTATTATTCATATATGTTATGTGAATAATATGATACCTCATATTATTTTGCTGACAGCATTTTAAGGGAAAAGTTAGCCTGCCATTTATTTAATGTGTCTATATATATGTATCTATTTAAAAACATAGTCCACAGAAATATATTTTTTATTTGGATCCACTACATACAGATATATGCACAAACACACACACATACACACACACACTCTAAAAAGCATACTTTGTTTCTTTTCTTCTTTATCTATTAGTTGATTTCTATCTTACTCTTTTCTAGTAATTAAAACTATAATTCTAACTCACTGTAAGTCATGGATCTCATCTCACAATTAGGTAAAAAAAAAGACGTGATTTTAGGCAAATATCTTTCGGACTGAAAATTAAAATGTATACTGTTGGTAATTATTTAAATTCTGGTTGTAACAAAAGGAAGTTCAGGATTATTTGGGGATCATATTTTTAGACCTTGGTAATTGTTATCATAGAATCAATCATATCTCTACTTCTATGCTAGAGGAGTAATGACAAGTTATTTTTATCATATAATATTTAAAAATTCCCTTTAGTCTTATTTTTTTTTTCTAGTTGAGTTTGCATTGTGGTACAAGAAAGAACACTCACACATCGTTGAAGCACTTGATTTAATTATTAAAAGCTGTAAATATATGCTTATGGCTTTATAGTTTTAGGCTTCAATAGAGAGAGGGAAATTAAGAGCAAAGTTCATTTCTGTATTCACTCAAGCATGAGTACAAAATTTACGTAGAACTTTTAACAAACTATGAGGGCTTTACTCTTTGTTAATTTAATTTTTATTTTTTAGTTTATTTTTAAAATTTTTTTGGAGGGGGTTACACTTGGCAGCATTCAGAGGTTAACTCCTGACTCCACGTTCAGAAATCGCTCTTGGCAGGCTCAGGGGATCATATAGGATAACGGGATTCGAACCAATGACCTTCTGCATAAAAGGCAAACGCCTTACCTCCATGCTATCTGTCCAGACCTATTTTTTAATTTTTTAATTTTTCATTTTTTGAGTTTTTGGGTCACACCCTGTGCCGCTCAGGAGTTACTCCTGGCTATGTGCTCAGATATCACTACTGACTTCAGGGACCATAAGGGATGCTGGGGAATCGAACCAAGACCTGTCCTAGGCTAGTACGGGCAAGGCAGACATAGTACCCTTTTGCATCACTGCTCCAAGCCCTTGATTTTATTTTTATTTTTTATTATTTTATTTATTTTTTTGTCCCCTAAATTCCCAATACAGACCAGGCAAGGGTCTGGGTTGAGGTGTATTTGGGGTGCATTTACTGTACCTCCTCTTTCTATACAGTCAGTGTGAAGAACACAGCCTGTGATAAGAATTGGGAGGCCTTATTTTTTTTTCTTTTCTTTTTTTTTTTTGATTTTTTTTAACTTTTTTTTCACCCCCGTCTTCAGTGCAAGTTCCCCATCACCAATATCCCAAATCTCCCTCCCTCCCAACCCACCCCCACCTGTACTCCATACAGGCTTTCCAGTTCCCTGATTCGTGAGTTTGATTAAGATAGTTCTCTGTGTAGTTATTTCTATAGCTGCACTCACCACTCATTTTGGTGAGCTTTA
>PVKC010007445.1:0-29585 GCA_004027635.1 Crocidura indochinensis
GTGTGTGTGTGTGTGTGTGTGTGTGTGTGTATGTAGCCTAAATCTGGCCATGCTTAAAACTTATTTCTGAGTCTGAACTCAGAAAACTTTCCTAGCGGTGTTTGGGAATCTTTACGTAGTCTGAGCAATCAACCAGGTAAACAGCATGCATGTTAAGTTCTCTACCTGCTACACCAAAAAATTCACTAGAATGTTTTTTTTTTGTTGTTGTTGTTAAATCATGGAATTATACTGAATATTCTATCTAACATTTATTCATTGATTCTATTTATTATTTATTCTATCTTAATTGATTATTTGAAAATGGTTCATTTTTACATCATCTAAAACAGTTGAATATCACTAATCCAAATCCTAATCTTGCCTCTTCTGAGATTATCCTAAGAATTAAGTCACAATTATAGCACTATTATATAATAGAAAAAAATGCCCCTTACTAAAGAAGACCTTAATTTTTTAAATTTAAAACATTTTACTTGTTTTTATAGATAAATTGTTTAATTGAATCACCTTGAGATACACTGTTGCAAACTTGTTCATGATTGTATTTCAGTCATACAATGTCCAAGACAAATATCTTCAATCAGGACACATATCCCACTACCATTCTCCCTAGTTTCCCTCTCACCATTCACTCTGCCTTCTCACCTGCCTGCCTCTTTAGCAGCCATTTTTTCCCAAGAAGAACTTTAGATGGCTACCTGTGTCTGAATTTGACTGACAAGGGTGCTAACATCAATTTGCATTGTTTTAGCCCTTGGTTTACTATGTTTTGTTTTCATTCAAACTATTTATAAAGAGAACATATATGAGACATATGCCAATAGAAATATTCTGTGCCGCCATTTATTTTTATCATAGATAAATATAAACAAACTCATAATTTTAAAAAAAATTAACAAAGCCATTTTAGGAAAAATAAGCTTGAAATCTCTCAAATGCACTATATCAAGTATGTAGATTATTTTTTCAGAAGCTTTAGTTTTTTAAAGAAACTATATTTCTTCATCAAAATGAGTCTCTTGTTGAGCTATTTAACTTACCATTCAAATTTGGCAGCACTATAGAGGTATACCATATACTTAAAATACACTCACTTTTTAATAAAGAGTTAAGCATTCATCACATCATCATAGTTTTAATGTATCAATATCAGATTCTTCACAAATTAGTGCTCTTTATCATGAAAAGACTATTTTTCTGATATGGCCATCTTAAATCAAATAACTATGACTTTGATACTAGTAAATTGTTTAACCTCTATTTTGATAGAAAGAAAATTAAAGATTTTTAATTAAAAATTAAAAATTGATGGTGTGAGCATTAGTGATAGATAGACCCATGATATTTTATTTTGATAGGGTACACTAAGAGTGGTTGAGCAGTGGTTCTTTAACTCAATGCTTCCCCCGATTTCCAAACTATTTCATTGAAATGATGAGCCTAATTGATAGTACAACAGATAGGGTGCTTGCATTGCATGTGGCCACCAGAGTTGATCCCTAGCACTCACATTGATACTAGACCCCACCAGGAGATATCCTGAGTGCAAAGGTAGAAGTAAACACCATGAATTGTAGCTCAAAAAAAAAAATTCGATAAACACCATGAATTGTAGCTCAAAAATAAACAAAAACTCGGGGCCAGAGATATAGTACAGCTATAAAGCGATTTCTGAGTTCAGAGCCAGGAGTTACTCCTGAGTGCCACCCTGAGTGACCCAAAAATCAAATAAATAAATAAATAAATAAACAAATAGATAAATAAGCAAAAAATAAATTAAATTAAAACTTTCACTGAAATCAGATAATTGATTTTAAATCTATCACACCACACTCCAAATACTTATTTCTTCCTCCTATATCAATAGGGAATAATATGACACATTAGATTAACCTTATTTATGCAGATAACATAAGGTCTTTTTTGTATTTGTAATCTAAAAACCCACTTAGATGGAAAATGGTTTGGTAACCCATAGCTACATTATACTTTTAAGATGATTCTGTATAACTATATTCTCCTTTAATGTATTATGATTCCTCTGTGGTAGTTTTGATCAAAATATTTGTGTTCTTATGTTCTGTAAGTGATACCAGAATGGTCATATCCCAAGATGTAGAAGTCACTGGCGAGGTCATAGTTGCTGGAAATAGAAGTGACTGGTGAGGTCAGATCTCAGACAAGGAGAGCACTCAAGAAGAATAATCAGTCAGCCACTTTGGGAGAGTAACTCAGCTTATTGTAGTTGGGAAATGTATATTAGGAGAGAGTAAGTTTTGGACTCTGGGTTAGTCAATTGGGTAGGATGTGAGAGGAGATTAAAACAGGGTATAAGCTTCTGTGTCAGGGAAGACAAGATAAGGGGGTTAGGTAAAGCAAGGTGTATGCTCTGGATATTAAGATAGGTGTGTGCTTAAGGTGATTCGCCACAACTAAAATTTTGGCTGACTGACATGCTAATAGCATGTTCAATTCAATCTAACTTTTACTAGGTGACTCCCTTATTTAAATAGCTTTTTGACAACTTTGTTTCTCTTAGCTTTTTAGTTACAATTGAAGAAAATCATAAAGTTCATTAGATTTATGCAATTGGATTACTTAAATATTATTTTAAACAATCAGAATAATTATTGATTCCTATTTTGACAACCCAAAAGTATAGATTGAGCACATAAAATTGGCACGTTATACTAATGTAGAAAAACTATATAGCATATTTAAGATGAATTTATTTTGATCTTGCTACTTTGAAGTTTGAAGTTTGATTTTTTTCCCCTGTTCTTGGTCTGATGCCATTTTCAGGAAACACCTCATTTTCTTAAATGAAGAAAACAAATCTTAGAAGTATTCATTTCAATCTCTAGAACATAATTTTAACCTACTGGTTCAAAATATTTGTCACTTCAGACCATAACTTATAAACCACTATCAAGCCTTGCCGTTCGAAATAATCACTGTTTTATTATTTTATCTTGAATATTGTGTTTTCCTGGACTGCCATTTAAAGAAGTATTTACCAAAATGTGCATACAAACCAATCATTCTGTCATTCCCTGTTCTGCATCATAGTGGACATGATCGTGACAAATGAAAATTCTTTGTAAGAAGAATTGCCTCAGTACATCAAACCAAACATTACTTGCTAGTTGTTTGCATTGTAAGATAGCAATAACTACAGCAGTGGAAAATTCTATCACTCAATTTCTACCAATAATAAATAAATGGGGAAACTATATATTCATTACATGGTTGAAATACACAAATTCCAAAACATTTAGAAATGCAATTTCCAAATATTCTGTTCATATTTTCAGAATCTATAGCTGAATGCCAATTGGGTATTTATTCATCCCCAAAGTCAAGTTGTTATTATTTTCCATACATTTGCCTCAGTATGTTACATTTCCTTTATAATCTACTTAAACCTTGAAAAGACATGGTTCAGAGCTACTGTTAAAAATAGATTAAAAATTAGATAAACATGGGCCAGAGCAATAGCACAGTGGGTAGAGCCTTAGACTTGGTCTTAGCTGACCCAGATCCAATTCCTTATGGTCCCCTGAGCCTGCCAGGAGTGGTTTCTGAGTAAAGAGATAAAAGTAATTCCTAAGCACAAACAGGTATGGTCCCAAAATAAAACAAACAAAACATAGACAAACATTGTAGATGAGAGAAAGAAAGTAGCTATTATAGAAAAGCCACCCTTAGAGGGAAGCATTTTCAAAAGGTCCAGATAAGTTAAATCACCTAATAGTGTTCATTCAAGATCCCAAACTTTGGTAGCAATGTTAATTAAATATAATAGGATGATATCTGACAAAAGTCCGAAGCTACTGAAAAAATGGTATTGCATTTTTTATATATTCTTTTTTAAAATACTTTATTGAAATAATTATTTACAAAGTTTTTTATAGTTGTGTTTTAGAAATACAAACAATAAGGGTCAATCTTACCAATAGGGTCAACCTCCTCCAATGTTCCCAGAGAGCAACCCAGGCCACCACCCCTGCTGCCACCCTGCCAGCATAACAGGCTCACTATAAGTTTTGATTGTTGAAGTTTGGACTCATTTCATTGTTATTGACATTGCCTTGGATATTTAATTCTGTCCTTTTAAGCACCACCAATGAACCTGAGACCACTTGGTCCCCTGCCCTCAACACATAATATTCTCTTCCTTCACTCAATTTATTTCCTTTTTCTCACTATACTGAGGTCAAGAGTGTTTTAGACAACTCCCATTTAAACAATTGCATTTCTTCATGAAGTTATTCTAAATACCACATCTAAGTGATATAATTCTATGTTTATCTGTCTTCTGGCTTACTTCATTTTACACACTATCTTCTAGTTCTATTCATGTTGCAACAATTTGTATGATTAGATCATTCCTTTCAGTTATGTAGCTATTTGTATATTGTACCAGAGCTTCATGATCCAATCATCTGTGGTGCATATCTCTTAGATATTAATTCCATCTCTTAGATATTGTACTCTGTGCTGCAATTAATAGTGGTGTGAATACATCCTTTTGGATCATTGTTTTTCTGTCCTGGGAATGGATACCCAAAAGTGGGATTGCTGGTCATATGCCAGATTGATTCTTATTTACTGAGAATTCTCAGTACTGTTTTCTTTAATGTTAGACCAGGCTGCAGAGGAGTAGACCAGCAGAAGATTAGAGTTTCTTTTTCATCACATTCCCATCAACATAAATTGTTCACAGTATTTTTGATCTGTGCCAACTTCACTAGTTTTTTTTTTTTTTTAACTTGATTGATTGATTGGTTTGGGGGCCATACTCAACAGCACTGAGAGGCTAATTCTGGCTCTGCACTCAGAAATTGCCTATGGCGGCCTAGGGGACCATATGGTATGCCAGGATTTGAACAGGGTCTCCCCTGGCTCACCCACATGCAAGACAAATGCCTTACTGCTGTGCTATCTCTGGCCCAATCTTCACTAGTTTAATATCTTATTGTTTTCTTGATTTAGATTTTCCTAATGATAGGTGATGAACATTTTTCATATGTTTCTGAACATCTGTTGGTCTTCCTCAGAGTAGTGTCTGTTCATTTTCTCTCCCCATTTTTGATGGGGTTTTTAGGTTTTGTGGAGTTTACCTTTGTGAGTACATCGTATATCCTAGATATCAAACCTATATCTGATATGAGTGAAAATATTTTCTCCCAATCAATTAGCTATATTTTAATGTATCTCATGTTTCTTTTGACATTCAGAAACTTTTTAGTTTGGTGTAGACACATTTATTCAGATTTGGAAGGAACTTTCCTCAATATAGTAACAGATATTTATAATAAGTCTTTAGCCAACATTATTCATAATTTTTTTCATAATATTCATGATTCATTATTCATTTTTCGTGAATGAAAGCATTTCCTCTGCAGTCAAGCATAACAAAAGAATGTTCATTCTTTCTAATACCATATATTAGAAAACCTATCAATACCAATTAAACTAGAGAAATAAATCAGGAAAATCTAAATTTTAAGAGAAAGTCAAGCTATTTCTATTTGAGGATGATATGACGATATACATTGAAGATCTTAAGAAGTCCACAAAAAGCTCCTAGAAAGAATATACAAATACAGCAAATTGGCAAGTTTCAAAATCAATATACAAAAATGTTACATTCCTTTATACTAATAATGACTCAGAGGAGAAAGAGATCAAAGAATTTATCTCATTTAAAATAACACCAGAAACCATCTAGTACCTAGGAATCAACTGAACAAGAAAAGTAATAAATCCATACCACAAAAAATTAAAGCATTCCATTTTCATGAATTGGAAGAACTGATATTATCAAAATGACCATCTTACCTAAACTACTATATAGATTTAGTGCAATCCCTATCCAAATTCAGAAAGCATTTATATTTTTGGTTGTTGGGCCACACTGGTAAAGCTCAGGGGTTATTCCTGGCTATGCATGTGCTGAGAAATTGTTCCTGACTTGGGGGACCTTATGGGACACCAGAGGATCAAACCACAGTCTGTCCTAGGCTAGTTCTCACAGCTCCGGCCCCAGAAAACATTCTTCAGAACTGGGAACAATCCATTATTTTGTGTAGAATCATAAAAGACCTCAAGACCTCAGAGAGATAAACCCATATTGAAAAATAAAAAAAAAAACTGGGAGGCATCTCATTATCTAATTTGAACCTCTACTACAAAGCCATAGTGGTCAAAAGAGCATGATATTGGAACAAAGACACTTTGAGACCAATAGATCAGAAAAGAAGTTCCAGTGACAACCCCTCGAGTATATATGTTCAATTAATCTTTGATAAAGGAGTCAAGAACTTGAGATGGAATAAAGACAGTCTCTTTAACAAATGGTGTTGGAGTAATTGGATGTCCAATTACCCAATTGCAAAAAAGATTAAAGATTGATTCATATCTCACATCTTACACAAAAGTTAATTCAAAGTGGATCAAAGACCTAGAAAATAAACTGAATCTATAAATGTCATTAAGAAAAACAGGAAGAACACTTCAAGATTTAGACCTCAAATAACTCATTATTAATAGGATACCAATGGCAAGAATTATAGAATCAAACCTGAATAAATGGCATTGCACTTTTACCATTATAATCTTGTACGAAATATAGACAGTTAAGTGAGTTTTGTCATTGATCAGACTGGCCTGACAAGTGAAATAAGAGAAATAAGTTCCCATGAATTATATCATTTTGCTCTAAAATCTGTCAATTGAAACAATAGAAAGTTGGTATACTTTTTACATCTACCTAAATTAATGAAGTTGTCTTTCTTATTCTTTCATTTATTTCAGATGAAATAAGTTTTTTTAATTTTAGTATATTCATAAGTAACTAATTTTTTCAATCATAAAGATTACATTATTATTTCCAGAATTACTTTCTCTCCATAACCTGTTTCCTAACATGTAGCTAAAGAAAATTTATCTAGTTAGAGTCCAGGAAAGGCTAATGAGTCTAAAAATTAATCAATATGTTGCTTTCTCATCAAATTTTTATTTGTAACTATCTCATGGTATCATTCTATCCAAGAACTAGCTGTACTTTCCACTAATATTAAAAGAACTCAGCATTTTGCAAACATGACAAGTTCAACCAAAACACCTTTAATGAAGATTTGCACAGAAAATACACATTTAGGAAATAATCAGCCTCACCAATAGGTTTGCTAAGGTACTTGGATTACATTCCTTTTTTCCCATCAAATAAATCTAGGTCAATGGCAAAGCAATTTAAATTGAGATTTTTGCAGTGTATTATTTTCTTGAGAAAAAATACACAAGCAATAAGAAATATTTCAAATCAGGGATAAATATTAGTATCTGGTATAAATATTAATTTCTATACAAACACATAAATCATATTAGTACTTGTTGCCCACGATACTATATTCACTTTAGTGTTAATGCTGTTGAAGCAAAGCACTATAATCTTTCTTTTAGTTTTAAATAAATATCAACATGACTCACTACAAATATACTCAAATCTTTACATTTCTTTTGCATTAATGTGAAATGTAATGTATGGATTGCAAGGAAACTAAATTTTGTCATTTGTAAGAAGAGTTAGAGAAAGAAGTTCCTTATAAGACAATCAGTTTGACACTCATAACTGGAGGTCCAAACAATGGTAATAGTCACTGGAGCTAGAGCTAGAATTCAACTATTTGTCTTTTCCTTCATACTGAAATGCATACTGAAAATATTTATCAAGAATATTGTTGGGGCCGGTGAGGTAGCACTAGAGGTAAGGTGTCTGCCTTGCAAGCACTAGCCAAGCAAGGACCGCGATTTGATCCCCCAGCGTCCCATATGGTCCTCCTAGCGCTTAGCCAGGAGTAACCCCTGAGCATCAAACAGGTGTGGCCCAAAACAAACAAACAAACAAAAAAAGAATATTGTTAAATATCATTAATCTGAAATATGATATAATTTGATCTATACCTCCTATAGTTTGGTTTTATGCCCTTAAAAGGAAAATAAGCAAAGCATAAACTATAGAAAAAAAGTTTAAAATCTTTTAGATAACTCTATCTACTTAATCAAACTAATTAGACTTAAGTCTCGAAAGACCTAGTTAAAATCATCTAAAGGAATTTTCCTGTCTCTTGAGCAATGAAACACTCATACTAATTTTTATTAGAAATCTGGCAACACCTAGAAATATGCTGTGAATGATATAAAATACGTTGTGAATAATTTTTTCATTATAGTTGCCATTGTTTTTCTGAGTATGAGACTTTTCTTAAAGTATTCTATCATCCCTATGTTTCCCACATTTTCTTCCTTACCTCCCAGTAAATATAGAGTAGTGTTGCTATGCATTTTCTGCCTTTTATACCATGTTTATGTCAGAATTCTACTTAAAGGCTATATATCATAATAATCATGACAATTCTTTGTCTTTTCATTTGAAATTTCTAGTCAATGATTGTTATATAAATTGATCAAACATTTTAACTATAATTTGATATATTCACAGGAGCATGTTGCCAAATTATACTGTACTCTCGACCTTGGTTATAGTTCAGTGGTCCTGAGAGGACCTGCTTTCAAGAATAAAGCTGTGAATCCTACCCTCAGCTTCAACTGCAATTAACATGGTTATAGTAGCTCTGCTTTTTGTGCCTGCAACTGTGAAGGAGGCGATTTTCAACTGCTCCACTAGGGCTATTGTGCATACTGAAGCCAAGTAGTTATGGACAGCACAGTAAAAAAAGGTAGAATGCCTGGTTGGTTTAGGGAGGAGAACACAACACAGTAATTCACTCACAGAGAGCACCACAGAAGAATGTATGATAGTGACTCCTTCAATCTACAATCCCTGTATTTATCCTTACTCCAATCCTGTTGTCAGCAAGAATGAAAAGGGAAAACTTATTTTGTGCTCTGCATGAAAAGCAATAAAGTCTACCTTAGAAAATATGCATGAATTTATAAAATAAAGTTAATGAGAATTATTGGTTGTGTAAATTGAAAATCCAGATCTATTTTTTCTTTGATCTCCTTACATAATTATAGAATTAGTTTCTCCTTTAAGTAGTTAACATTTACAGAGAAAACTGCCATTCATTTTTGTCAGGAACAGACCTGCTGATAAAGAAATTCATAAATATAAGACTGCAGAATACTTTGCAATTACATATGGAGCAGATTATGTAAATTAGAGTGGACTACTAGAGTTCATAAAAGGTCTTCAATCCTAATAATAATAATAATAAAATAATATAAAAATGGCAATTGGCAGTTGGCACTTGTTAAAAGATTTTTATTATTCCACATGTACAATTAATTAGTGCCCTTAGTGAGTTCAATGTCCTCCCCCATATTTATTTGACAGTGCGGTGTTGGAAAGAATTTAGGAAATCTTTCCTAATCTAGGAAACAAATGGTTTTGCTTTACAGACTGCATTGTGAATTGGTAAAATGCTTATAAAAAAAAGGATGCATACCAAGCACAAGTTTAAAGTAATTAGAACCATATGGTTATGGTTATGTTTACTCAATTGGATTTACTGGTGATCAGGGTATTTGAATACTAGTAAATGAAAGAAACAGAAAAAACTATGGGAAGTATGGTTGATGAGGAATCAATTATTCTTTTGTGGGGATGATAAGGCTAAGTCCAACATCATATAAAATCAGCTGACCATAGTTCTGATCTTAAAAATATGTCCCTGAAACAAAACTGGGTGCAGGTAGGATGTCTGAATTTACTAGTAAGCATCTGTATTCTCTGGTTTCACTTCTCAGTATGGGTTTATTTTTGTTTATAGGGATTCTAGCAACACAACTCACCCTTCTCCAACCTCCAGTTGTGAGAACTCTTAGCCCTATGTGGCAACTGGATATTTGACATGTCACTAGTGAGAAAGGAATTTGTGCATTATCTATTTTTAATCAACTTAAAATTAAACAGCTCCCTGAAGTGGAAGTCTCGTGCCCAGGGTATTGAAGAGATATGGGTATGGAAACAAATGCCAACATAGGAAATAATACACACAGGAATAAAGAGATAAAACAGGTTAAGGAAATTCCATAGCAAACCTTCTGCTTCTAGCACTAAAACCAGCAAGATGGCTCAGTAGTGGAATACCAAAACTACAAGCAGTTTGCCACTGAGACCAGAGAATTTATTTGGAACCCAAAGATTACATGCTGGAGAGGAAAACAGGTAGAGTAAGGCACCAATACAAAGAGCGGTTTAATCTTAAGATGCTTTCTTCCAATGAATAACAAGCACCAGCAAAGTAGAAATATTCTCAATAGAATGGAATACAGTTAATTTAACATCTTGCCCTTTATAACTTTATAGAAAAGTGTAGAAATATGAAGTAAAACAAAGTCTGGTAGAAGGTAGATTCCTGGTTATTGGTCCAGAAAACCTTCCTGGTTCCAAAGATAAGTCCCCAGTTTCAGTAATATTCTGCCAATGTCCAAGTAACTGAAACCTAAGTCAAGTAACTATGAGAAATATTCAGGGTGGAAATTCCCCTAGTAACGAAATATTTCAGAAACATATCCAAAACATATTCAAAACATATCCAAATGGATAGTAATACTTTATGTTTTCCACATTCTAATGTTCCTGTGCAAAAAAAGGACAATGCTACAGGATACTATTGGTACCTAAAGGTGAAATAACACAAACCAAACAATCCATATAACCTATTTCTATCAAAAACACAAAACTTAAAAGACATTATTTACTACAAAATTTTAAAAATACCAAGATGAGGGTGAAACATTTACACAAAGAAATACATAATAATTATACATATGGAGAAAATACATCTAAAATACAAAGAAGGTATATGTGTCCACATTAAGTATTTTGACATAGTTTGAGGGGAGAATAAATTCCAAATCACAGCTTCAGCTGGCAAAATAGTCTTGTAGATTTTGAAAAAATGGCTTGAAACACTCACAGATCAGAGCTGACAGTCTCTCAAAAGCCGAAACCAGTCATGGGGAATAGCCTATGTTGAAGTGATGTGAGAGAAAAGGGTCTGCTGAGAGTAAATGAGCAGCATTGGTGGCAGCAGCATCTTCCTGAAATTGAGGCAGGAATCTGGGTGTGATTGGTGAAAGTGTTCCAGTTCCTGGAGAGTTAAGAACTGAAGGTAAAAGGGTTAACTAGGTAAAAAATAACAAATAATCGGTTAGATAGCAAAAGAAAACAATAGAAAAGGATTTGCAAAGTAATAAACAGGGAGGAGAGAAAAGAAGAGCAGTATACAACATAGACAACTATTATGTACAATAAGGACAGACATTAAACAGACAGGTGGCCACCAGAAAGAAAGAGAGAGAGAGGAGTGAGTGAGAGTGAGAGTGAGAGAGAGAGAGAGAGAGAGAGAATAAAGATTAATCCATACGATGTAGGAAAAAAATTGACCCAGACAGAACTGTCAAAATGTAAAGCTGGCATGCCAGATGGAATAGTTTTTCAATTTCTAGAAGAAATCATCTTTTGTGAAGGTGAATTTTTCAGAGAAAAGCTTCATGATTTAGAATTTGCATAAAACATTCTTCAAGAATCATAATATTAAGATCTAGAATACTAAGTAATATGGTAATGAGCACACTAAAAAAGTGTCTCCCATGGAGTATTGTATTACAGGTCTCGAGCATCCAGGTTCCTTTTCTGAAGACAAACTTAGAACAAAGGCATATGATGTAGTAGAAAAATAGCTTGAATTAAAAATAAATTGCAAAACCATACTCAATGACTGAACACTGTAGCAAGAGTAGATGGTATGTAGATTCCTTACAGAGGATATTTGTGGAAAGAAACTTTAGATCATGCAAGTAATTATAATTAAATGGAAAATGGATAATTTAAAAATTTGTCAAAACACTATCATAATGAGTCCTGTATCAGGATCCAAGGCAATATAGCACTATATTGAAAAACGAGAACACCCAATCTTATCTCCCAGGATCGCTGTGAAGATAACCATTAAAATGTTATTATAAACATAATTTTGAAATTTGAAACTAAAACATTCAAATAGTGAGCACTGTAGTGGGAGTTCATTGCTTCCAAATGAATTCTGCAATTGTTTCTGTGGTTAAAAGCATTATAATATTATTATACACATCTATAAAGAGTTAATTTAACATCCACTTAATATAAACAGCTATATCTGTCGCTCAGGTCTCTGAATTATAAAAATTAAATGGGCTGGAGTGGTAGCACGACAGTAGGGCATTTCATTGTGTGTGGCTGACCCCAGATGGATGTGAGTTTGGGTTTGATCCCCAGCATCCCATATGTTCCCCTGTGCCAGAAGCAATTTCTAAGCCCATATCCAGGAGTAATTCCTGAGCACCGCTCAGTGTGGCCCAAACAAAATAAACATTTGGACATTTGATTCAACAAGTTGATCACTATTTTCCTCTATATGTCTTTTTTGCCTATAAATATTGATAAAGTCCTGATGAAGTTCATATATTAGGAATAGAAGTAGCCCATGTGGCTCTTATTGGTTGTGACCTGAAAATTTAGCTTTCTGTTGCCATCTTAAAGTCTTTTTGGTTTATATACCTGTGTTGTCCTGCCCACAAGGCTTTGATAATTCTTCCAAACTCTTCTGTCACATTTCCTCTCTGTCCCCCAAAATTTGATCTGTTAATGTCCTTGTAATGGTCCTGGTAAAAGTAATCAGTAAAACATGGAATATTATACTGGAATTGTAATACTGAGTTCATGTAACAAGTGTTTCCTAAATTATGAAGACCAGTGAGAGAGGGTTCATTTCCCTCCTATCCTGAGGTTCTTAAACTGGTTATTTCCACTCTTTATAGTCTATTCCTTATTGTTAGGTGTCAGCTCATTGGTTACCTTGTGAGGTCACAGTTTGCTTCCTGCTCTTGTCCTCCCATGTAATCTGCATTGGGTCAGAGTTAAGCTTGCTGTCTTATCATAGACAGGTGTCTAATTATTTTTATTTGTGATAATTATGCTTCTGACAAGACATAGCAAGACAGAGTTTCTTGACAGGGTTGCTATATGTGGAAACAATAGTATGTCCTTTTCCTAGAATGAGATCACCAGCAATCCAGTCATTATTCATTCTCACCCAAATAGGTGAATTGTTTATTGTATCTGAGCATCCTTTTTAAAATATCTTTCTGTGGCTCTGTAGGACTCTCTTTGGAGTAAATTCAAGAAGTTTAGTCAAAATAGTGTTAAGTATAAAAGGTCACTCTGGGACATGCTTTTTTTTCCCTGTATTTTAATAATTGAGTTTTGAGAGGCCTGTGAGTTCTCAACCATGATTTGTTCTTGAGAGTTATAGGCGATACCAGAGATATGTTTGACTTGCCATTCTTTGGAAAATGATAGAAAGTTTTACTGGTCAATGGTGGGGCCATTGACCATTTTTATGGATTAGGAGACTTCCATAACAAAAAAAAAACATTGTGGGGGCCGGGCAGTGGCGCTAAAGGTAAGGTGCCTGCCTTGCCTTGTGCTAACCTAGGTCGGACCGCGGTTCGATCCCCCGGTTCCCCATATGGTCCCCCGTGCCTGCCAGGAGCGACTTCTGAGCGAATAGCCAGTAGTAACCCCTGAGCATCACTGGGTGTGACCCAAAAACCAAAAAAAAAAAAAAAAAAAGAACATTGTAACATGAAAGTTCAAACAGCCCTACCTCTTTCAGCAGTCATCGATGTTTCCCAGATAAAATGTTAGTAGACAATCAAATGGAGATAGGGTTTCTTGGGAAAGAAGTCAACATTGTAATACCCATTTATCATAATTCATTTGTCTATAAAACTAGAGTTAACCACATCTACATGTGTTCTTTTATTAAAAGGTGAACAAATTGTATATTTATAATATTTTCCTGGCTTGCCTTCATAGAATATGACAGTTCACATCCATACAGCAGGTGTTTGTATGTAGCGCTGCATATTCTTCTGCGAGTGACTAAATGATTAATTTTATTTCTTTGAGTAATCATCCTGGTAGTCTAGAATAGTCTCTTATGTGAGTGATGAAGATTGTCTCAGAACACTTCTCGAGAAGAGCTTATAATTACTGAAGAAATTCCTGGCTCACCTGGTTATGAGTGCTTACAAAAACGACAATTCCAGGGAAAAGGACAACCACACAAGTGACTTGCTTACTAATACATTACATGCTTCTAAAACATCTGATAGTGATTTAAATTAGCACATTCCACTTGCTGAGTGTACCTGTAATTTGTAAGCTCTGTTGTGGTTGGTGAAGAACAAGCCTTTCTTAATGATGATCATCATTGTAAAACATAGGAATGTTAGGTATAGGTGAAGAATGGATAATTGAAGAAATTACAAAATGTGTACTTTTGAAAAAAAATTCGGGCCTTCCAGCAGGATAGTGGGAGAAAACTTCTCCTGAAATATATGATAGTGCTGTTGAAGGGGCTCAATGAGAAGAAACATGCATTCTACTTCTTTTCTGAAGTTGACAAGTCTATTATTTAATGATAAACACCTAACAATGAAACTGTTCTGAGCATCACTGGGTATTGGCCCAAAAAAACAAAAACAAAGTCTATAGATAAATGGTTTAATTTGTATTACAAATATAAGAGAATCCGATACATAAAGGCCCTTTCAATATGTTCCAGTCTTAGCTGATTATCAACTAATTTTCAGCACCTCTAATTTTCAGCTATTCATAAGCCACTGGGAAATCCAGATTGAAATATTTTATTTTCATTCAATTAGAATAGATTCTCAATCAATTAACACAGTGGCCTCAATTAAAAAGAAAAAAACTTCTGAGCCAGTGGGGTTGCTCAAGAAGGTGAGACATTTGATTGTGATTTGAGAGGCAATTGGGCAAGGAACATGGTATATCATTCCTTATTTCTTATGCAAATAATGTCCCCAAAGGTTCAAGAAAACTGGAACTACATGTGGTAGACAAACAACCTGCTGATTTTCCAGTCCCAAACACTTCAAATTATAGTAGATTGATAGATGCTGGAAATATAACACCACCCATTTCCTTCAAGATATAAGATATAAGATATATATTTCAAGGCCCAATTGTGGGGCCAATGTTTTAAAACTATCACAGAAACTTCAGCTCCAGAGTCAAATAATCCTGTAAACAATATACCATGAGTTTCAAGGGTTAAAATTATATTTTCTTTTTTGAGCTTAGCAGTACAACCTATTTAGGGACTAGCTGAAGTATCAGTATTTATACTTCCAAAATCTCCTTCCCTGGTGAATTATTATCTGTCAGGAATAACATAAGGAAGTAATAAAATTTGAGCTATTTTTCACCTTTTTTTTTTAATTTTAAACTGTGGACATGAAACCAAGATTTATTATTTCTCCAATGTGATAAGAATCTATAATTCCCAGATGAACAGAAATATCTTTGAGTCAGACTGCTTTCCTCTATAATCAATCCCACACTTACCTAAAAAATTAGCCCTTCTATGCCAGATCATATCTTATAAGAACACTAAGCTGGTAAAATGGTTACTTCTTCAGGGTGGAGGATAGTAAAGGCACAGCTTTCTGAAGTGGCAAGCTTTAATGAGTGTATGCTGTGTAGTTTTCTTGGGCCTGGCTTGGAAGCTGAATTGTTGATGAAAAAGTACTCTGATTTTGTGCTCCTGGAATTGATCCCTGATTAAGTTTCCTAAGAGAAAATTAAGTCTTGGCCTTGAGGGGCTGTGTCTGGGAGCTTGAGCAAAAAAGGATAGCATCTTAAAATCTAACAGTTTTTCACTGTTAAAGCATCTGATCTAAATTTGTGGACTGTGTGTGGACCCCTTCCCCATTTGCTCAGTACACAATAAGAGATGAGAATAATCTCTAACACAGTAAAGTCCTTTGCAACACCTTAGGCAAAGTCCAGGTATCTCCTTGGACAAAGTTCTATGTGTCTTCTAACAGGTTAATTGTATTCAATCTGGTTCTCTGAAGTTTGCCTCTGTATTGCACACAATGGTAAAGGTTGGTAGAAAAGCATGTCCAAATATTTCTACAAGGATATAGAAATTCCATATCAACTCTCCTTAATGGGTTGTAATATAGTCTGATAATTTTCATTGTTGTTTTCAAAGGCTAACACTTTTGTAAGGACATGTTGTGCTACCTTCTCTTTAATCTGCCTCCTCTGATTAGCCTCTGCCTCTTCAGTATCCCCAGAAATTCTGCATATGACTAGGAATGTCCTTGAAAATCTTTGTATATCTACAATTAAATTGAGATTCAAATTTTCCCAATGGTATTCGAATAATGACAGACCCTTAGATCAGTGAAATGGACTTGAGTATTCAGAGAATTTTCCCCAGATGTAAAATCAATTAATTTTTGATAAAGGGCAAGAAATGCAAAACGAGCAAGGAAAGCTTCTTCAAAAAGTGGTGTTTGCACTACTGGTCAGTCACTTGCAAAAAAAGCTAACTCAGGCCTCCATCTAAGACCATGAACAAAGGTCAAATCCAAATGGATCAAAGACCTTGGTATCAGGCCCAAAACCATAAGGTATATAAAACAAGAAAAAGAGGTAAAACATTCCATGACACTGAGATTAAAGGCATCTTCAAGGATGAAATTGCTCTCTCCAAACAAGTTGAAGCAGAGATAAACAGATGGGACTATATGAAGCTGAGAAGCTTCTTTGCCTCAAAAGGAAATAGTGCCTGGGATACAAAAGTCACCCACAGAATGGGATAAGCTATTCACGCAATACCCATCAGATAAGGGGCTAATATCAAAGTTTTACAAGGTACTGATAGAAATAGAACTTATACAAAGAAAAAAAAACATGTAACCCCATCAAAAATGAGAAGAAATTGACAATTCCTTAAAGAAGAAATACAAATGGCCAAAAGGCACATGAAAAATATGCTTCATATCACTAATCATCAGGGAAATGCAAACGAAACAACTATGAGGTACCATCTCGCACCACAGAGACTGACACACATCACAAAGAGCAAATGATCAGTGCTGGTGGGGGTGTGGAGAGAAAGGAACTCTCATTTACTTCTGTTGGGGATTGTATCTAGTCCATCGTTTAAGGAAAACAATATGGAGATTCCCAAAAAAACTGACAATTGAGCTCCCATTTGATTCAGCTATACCACTCCTAGGGATATACTCTATGAACACAAAATTATAATTCAAAAATGCCTTTCTCACACCTATATTAATTGCTGCACTATTTCAATAGCCAGTCTCTGGAAGAAATCCAGATGCAGCAAATGAATGGCTAAGTCTATAGTTAATCCAGTAACAATATATGGCAAGGGTGGAGAAACCCTGTATCTCTTAGGCAAAGGAAATTCCTTTTTGAATGACCCCAATAGTTACTGTGCATCTGCAGGAGGGAAAAAAAAAGCACAAAACAATCTTTTTTTATTATCATTATTTACTTATCTATCTTTTGTTGATCTCGTTATTGTGGTTTGGCTATTGAAGTGGATGTCTCCATTTATATTTATTTATTTTCTTCTTTACTTTTCTTACATGTACTGCCACATTTCTATCTCAATGCCATGGCCTTTATATGGTACTTTTTTTTTTTGAATGCTCACTGAATATTTTATTTGACAATTTTTTATGTACGGTTGTTCTATGTCACCTCCTTTTTCCCCTCCGTTTCTCAAACCAAAAATGAAAGCCTCTAGAAGTACTCCACTCATTCCTGGAATATTTGATCCCTTTGTTTATTTATTTATTTATTATTTATCTTTTTTTTCTTCTATTTTTTTCCTCTCTCTCCAGATTATTAATTTTCTCTTTTTCAAACAAAACCACATAACTTGAACAAATTATTCCCGCCTTCCAATTAGGGGGGAGAAAGGGGGTAGCCAAGACCAAACAGGTGTAAGACCACAAGTAGTAAGCTAGGCACAGAGGGGACCACTTGCTTTAGCAACCCCGGGTGGAGGGATTGGGGAGAGGATATGGGAAGTAGGATGGGAACGGAGGTGGAGGGAGGACAATTTGGTGATGGGAGTTCCCCTGATTTTATGTTAATTTGTACCTAAAATATGATTGTCAGCAATATGTAAGCCAATATGATTAAAATAAAAATTATATTAAAGAAGTTGTGGTACACATACACAGTTGAATATTATGCAGTTATCAGGAGAGATGAAGTCATGAAATTTTCCATGCATGTACATGGAATCTATTATGCTGAGTGAAATAAGTCATAGGGAGAAGATAGACACAGAATAGTCACACTCATCTATGGGTTTTAAGAAAAATAAGACATCATTATTGGATTAATGCCCAGAGATAACAGAGATGAGGGCTGGAAGGTCCAGCTCACGATATGAAGGTCACCACAAAGAGTGGCAAATGTATTTAGAGAGATAACTACACTGACCACTATGGTGACAATGTTATTGAGTGAGAGAAGTAGAATGCCTGTCTTGAATACAGGCGGGGTTGTGGGGAGGAATTTTGGGACATTGGTGATGGAAATGTTGCACTGGTGAAGAGAGTTGTTCTTTTCATGACTGAAACCCAACTATAATTTTAAAAAAGGAAAAAAATAAGCAAGACAGCAAAACAAATTTTCCCAAGCTTTCAACACAAGCTTTCTGATTAGTCCTATAATAGCATGGGGTAATTTTGCTGGCTTGTTTGTATATAAGAATTCCCCTTTTCCTATTAACATCTCATAAGATAATGGAAGTCCTACAACATCCTTACAGAGTGAAGTAGGTTATTGAGTTTAAATTTAGCTACTTCATCAAACCACATTTTCCACTGTAAATGTTGGGAAGTACTCAGGCAGGCCTTAGCCACAGTGTTAAAGTCCTGATGGGTTCACCACCCACCGTCATTTAAGGTAGCAAGGAAAGGAGAAAGTGGACCATACAACAAGCATGTATTTAAAAAAAACTTTATGTATTAATTGATTAATTGATTGATCAATTAATTAATTGATTGAACCACAACCAGTGGTGCTCATAGACCACTCCTGTCCCTGCACTCAAAAATCACTCCTTGAAGGCTGTATTTAAAAAAAACTTTATGTATTAATTGATTAATTGATTGATCAATTAATTAATTGATTGAACCACAACCAGTGGTGCTCATAGACCACTCCTGTCCCTGCACTCAAAAATCACTCCTTGAAGGCTGGGGGACCATATGGGTGCCTGGAATTGAACAGGGTCCCTCCTGGGTCGGCAGCTTGCAAGACAAAGGCCCTACCGCTGTGCTATCTCTCTGGTCCCCAAGCATGTATTCTTAAATCAACTGAGATATTTCCTATTTAAACCAACATAGGTTGTGGCTTGATGTTTTCCTGATAGGAGGGAGCAGTTTCAGGGTCTGTGTTAGTATCAAACTCTCTGAGGATTTATGGCGGGGGGCGGGGGGAGTAGGGGATATGTTTGAGTGATAGGAAGCAATCTGTGAAAAATGACTCATCTAGATTTGTGGGGTAAGGGGCTTTCAGAGATACTCAGGGCTTACTTCTGATCCTGGGCTCACTCCTAATGGTCTAGTGTTATCATAGAAGGTTATGTGATCAAACCCGAATTAGCCATGTGAAGACAAGCACTTTACTCATTGCATTATATCTGCTACCCCATCAGCTGAGATGTATATGGTGTATCTAACTTCATAATGTTCTTGAGACCTTGGCTCATATCTGGAGGAGGAGAAATAAACCAATTCCCAGTCTATCTACAAGTTCAAAGACCACAGTTGTTACTTGTGGGTTAAGGAAAAATGTTATAGCAGGGACAAAAGAGTGGGAAGCAAAAAATCAAAGGATGCCAGTTACCTAGAAGAAAGAAAGATGACAATTGACTATGTCAAGATCCTCTTTTTCTCTATCACAACTCCTCACCCCATATATATGCATGCAAAAGAAATTAGATATTTAGAAGTCCTGCACATTAAAGATTATGTTACTATTCACTTATCACTATAAATGTAAATAAAAAGATACACTTACATAAATAAATGTAAAAATTTTGAAAGTTCTAGAAATTATTTTTATCCTAATCACAGTGACTCATTTACCATTTTTGAAAAGGTGGTAATTGGGGGCCTATTGTGTCTATCTCCAGTAATCATTATCCTCTCTATATATCTCATTTGGCCTTGTTTGCTCTTGTTTGCTCCTAGGCAGGCAATTCAAAGGACAATAGTCTGAGAACAGGGAACTAAATATATAGATTTTTTTTCTCTCCTCACTCTCTAAATGAAAAACTGGAGACCTGGGATAAACTTTAGAGATAGTTCAAGGATATAAGACCTACTGGTCATATTTTTTTTCTTTTAAGTTAATGATTGTGTTTTGTTTGTTTTAGGCCTATACCTGGTGATTCTCAGGGTTTACTCTAAACTCATTGCTCAGGAATCGCAGGCACCTTATCTCCAGCACCACCGCCCGGCCCCCTCTAACTTCTCTATTATCTTTTGTTACCGTTTTTCTTTTATTAACTCTACTCTTATCTTGGTTATGATTGGTCAAGCAGGGATACTCCGAAAACAAAACCAATTCAAATAACACTTTCTGTTTTAATGGACCTGTATAATAAAATGGAATTGTCCTCACGGTGTTTCCATTTCATTCTGTTCCTGTGGAAGAGATGAAGTCAAGATAGAATATTTGCTCATAACATAACTATTCATTCAAAAATCCTTCTTCATTTGGAGTGGTTAAAAATAAATGTGAATTGGGGTGGCCAGAGAAATAGTATGAAAATAAAGCAGGTAAAGTGTTTGTCTTGCATGTGGCAGAATCAGATTCAATACTCAACACCAGTTATGGTCCTGTGGTTCTTATAGAACTCCTTGTGATGCACAAAGACAGGGGGAAGTTCTGAGCATCTCTACACTTGGCTTCAGAACAGAAAAAAAAAAAAAAAAAAAAAAGAGAAATACATGATGAACCAGTACCATACCCCCAGTACTTTCTCTCTGAAGTTAGTACTCCAGAATCAAGAATGATAAGATATGGGGTTTTGCTTAAGATCATTTTATAAACTAAGGAAAATTAAGATGGGAAGATTGTGCTGACCACCTTCTTCAGAAAAGTTCATCTGTGAATGGACCATTCTTAGATCTCTCATTGGGGCTTCCTCATAAATCAGTAACTGTGCTCTCAATTCTGGTCCTATGAGTTCCATTTCATAAAGGAACTTATGAATATTTATTTCATATCACATGGCATCACTGAGTTGAAATTCAGTTGCTTGGAAAGCAAAACAAAACAAACAAAAGTAACAAAAAACAAGCATTGGTGATGTTTAATATCTATTGCCTGCCTTTATATTGGTAACATTATGATTTCTATTGCTCTAAAAGAAAATTTAAACACCATATAGACACTTAAAATGGCAGAATTGGGCTAGAGAAAAGTACAGGAAGTAATTTTCCTTGGTTGACATGCCACCAACTCAGTGATACCTCTGTAAAACCATAAATGGTGACCCTTAAGCAGAGAGCCAGGAGTCAGCACCCCATCTTTGTCTTCCAAATGGTAGCTTTGATGGGGCCTGAGATTGCAAGAAATAAAGTTTTATCTTTCCAAGCCTACCATATATTACCAAAAAACTCTAGAAACAGGAAAAGTATATTATGCTTACCTTTTCTATGAGAGCATTCCATTTTTTGCAAAGTCCACACATCTTAGGGCTCTAAAAATATACTTTATAATAGTCTAGGTGTTCACAAACACTCTGTGATCAATTTTAGCCACAGATAATTTCACTATTCTTATCCAAGGCAATTTCAATAAGGTATGATATATTTTGCTGCTGGTTTCTCTAAAAGCCAATAGCTCAAAAAAGGTTGTTATAATATTCCACTTTATATCAGCTCATGGCTGACCTCCAGGAAACTCAAAACATTTTATTACTGATTTCTTATTAGCTATCACAATGGAGATATTTTTAAAGAGAGAAAAAGTGTTTTTTTTTTTAATTTTATTTTACAGATAAAGCAGTCAAGGTTCAAAGGCTTGGGGTGGTAAGGCAGAGTGTAAGGCCTTTGCCTTGCATGTGGCAGACTGACCCAGGTGCAATTCCCGACATCTCATATGGACCCCCAATCGTGCCAGGAGCAATTTTGAGCGCAGAGCCAGGAGTGATCCCTGAGGGCTTCTGGGTGTGGCCCAAAAACAGGAAAAAAAAGAAATGTAAAGGCTTGTCTGTAGCCACACAGAATTCAAACTTCATATTTCTCAGATTAGTGGTATAAGATATATATATAAAAAAAACCCAAAATCCTGATGTTGCAAATATGTTTTATCTCGTAATTTAAGAGAAAGTGTGCATTTATTTTTTTTCTGACAAGCTCATTCAAACTGGTATTTTATTCATGAGGGAAAAATCAAAAAAACTACATGCTTTTTCTTTCTCTTTGGATTTCTGTTATTATGGATTTTTTTAAAAATAGATTTAGGCAAAATACCAAACAACTATCTTTTCCATTAACTCAAATTTGAATTTTTTATTTTGTATATGTCAGTTCAACTAAAAAATGTTCCTACATTTGGAGCTTGTGAAAGCTCCTTATCGTATGTCCTCTCATTGTGACAAGTGTGAATGCCTTAAGTGAGCCAATATTTACAATCCTAGAAAAAAATAAAGAGAAACAGGTTAGGCACCCTTCTATTTACTTCTACATCTTATCTCCTTTATTATATATATATATATACATATATATATATATATATATATATATATACAATTACTTTGTTTAATGGTTACAAACCTGTTCATGGTTGAATTTCAGTCATAGAATATATACAACCCTTCACCAGTTCATATTTCCCTCCAATATTGTATCCCTTTCAGCAAACAGTTCTTATCCAGTGTGGTCAATTCCAATTATTATTGTCACATTGTACCTTTCACTACCCTAACTGTATCCAGCTCTATTTTTGGTAGCAAATTTTCCCAGAGGGACTGACTTACTTATGCTCATTTTATTGTCTTCGGATTTTATTACCATATTAACTTTTATAATTTTTATATTTCCAAAATGAGTGAGATTGTTCTTTGTCTATCCCTCTACCTCTGGCATTTCATTCAGCATAATAATCTCCATTTTCATTAATGTATAGGCAAAGTTCATGATGTCATTTTTCCTAAAGGCTGCATGCCTTTGCCATGTCTATATGTACCACCACAGATTCTTTTTCTTTTCTTTTTTTTTTTTTTTTTGGTTTTTGGGCCACACCCATTTGATGCTCAGGGGTTACTCCTGGCTAAGCGCTCAGAAATTGCTCCTGGCTAGGAAGGACCATATGGGACTCCGGGGGATCGAACCGTGGTCCTTCCTTGGCTAGCACTTGCCTTTAGCGCCACCTCGCCAGCCCCAATAATACAGATTATTTAGACACTCATCTGTTTTCAGGCATTTAGATTGTTTCAAGAATCTGGCTTTTGTAAATAGCGTTGTGATAAACATAGGAAATACAGAGGGCTTTTTCTGCATGGTGATTTGGGGTTGCTAGAGTATATTCTTAGAAGTGGGGTTGCTGGATCATATGGAAAAACAATTTCTAGAGTTTTGAGGAATATACATATTGTTTTCCAAAAAAGGTAGGCTAAGTCTGTATTCCCAACAGCAGTAAAAAATAGTGCCTTTCTCCCAGCATCAAAGCTAGCACTGTTTTGTTCTTCGTATTGTCTTCCAGTTCTATGATGTGACATGATATCTCATTGTTGCTTGGATTTACATCTCCCTGATAAGAGATTTGGAGCATTTTTATGTCTTTTGGCCACCTGTATTTCTTCCTTCAGTAAATAGCTCTTCTTTTTATTTGTTTACCCATTTTGAGGGGGAGTTATAAGTTATTTTATTCTAAGTTCCTTCATAAGTTCCCCATAACACCCTCATAAGATGGGTTTTGGGTGAATAGTTTCTCCATTTCTGTGGGTAGTCCTTGTACCCAAGTTACTGTCTCTTTTAAAATGCAGAAGCTTCTCAATTTCTTATAGTCCAATTTCTTTATCGTTGTTTCCACTTGCTTGCAAAGTGGTGCTTCATCCTTGAAGATGTCTTTAGCTTCAATGTCATGGATTGCTCTACCTACATTTTCCTCTAGGTACTTTAGGGTTCAGGTCTAATATCAAGGTCTTTGTTCCATTTTACTTTGACCTTCATGCATGGTTAAAGAGAGGTCTGAGTTTACTTTTTTGTAGTAGTTGGCCAATTTTCCCAACATGTTGGTTAAAGAGGCTTTCCTTGCTCCACGTTTTGTGCTTTGCCTCTTTATCAAAGATTATTTGAATCGTATACCTAGGGGTCAGTCTAATAATATTTAAGTCACTAATCTGAGGGTCTATCTTTATTTAAATACTACACTGTTTTAATGACTATTGATTTAGAGTACAGTTTAAAGTTGGGGAAAGTTATGCCTCCTGTCTTCTTTCCCCCAAGAATTCCTTTAGCTATTTGTCAACATTTATTGTTTCAAAAAATTTCAAGAGTGATCCACTTCTTTGAAAAATGTCTTTTGTATTGTTACAGAAATTACATTTAAGCTTTACAATACTTTGGGAAGCATTGCCATTTTCATTATGTTAATTCTCCCGATCCATGATCAAAGTATGTTTCCATTACCTTGTTTTTCTTTTATTTATCGAAACAGTGTTTTGTAGTTTTATATGCATAAGTCTTTTACCTTTTTAGTTAAGTTGATTCCTAGGTACTTGATTTTCTCAGGCACAATTGTTAACAGGCTTGATTTTTCATATTTTTTCTCGCTATTTATTTTTAGAAAATCTATGAATTTTTGTATATTAATCTGTAGCCTGCTAATTTACAATACAAATCTGTTGTATCCAGAAGTTTTTTTGTGGACGCTTAAAGATTTTTTTAAATGCAGTATTATGTCATCTAAAAACACTAAGTGCTCGATATCCTACTTTTCAATCGCATACTCTTGCTATTTTTTTCTAATTGCTATCACAAGTATTAACCATACTATAATGAATAGAAATAGTGAGTGTGGGTGAATTTGTCCTAGATCTTAGAGGAAAAAAATTTAGCTATTCCTCATTGATTATGTTTTCCATGAACTCGGGGTAAATAACACTGACTATATTGATGAAAGTTCCTTCAATCACATCTTGCTGAGTTTTCATAATGAATGAATATTGGGTATTGTATTTGCTTTCTCTGCATCTACTGATATGATTCTATCATTGTTTCTTTTATTGATATTTTATATTATGTTGCCTGACTTGTGTATATTAAACCATCCTTGAATCTGTGGAATAAATCCTATTTCTTCATGGTGTATAAACTTCTTGATTAACTGTTGAATTCTATTTGCTAATATTTGTTGAGGATATTTGCAACTATTGGCCTATAATTTAAGTCATAAATCATCTATGATTCGATTTTTGTTTTTGAAAATACTTTTACCATTTCAATTCCCTCAATTGAGGGAATTGTATGTCTGCTCAGATATCCCAGATTATAACCTTGGAAGGTTATAGAAATCAATTTTTTTCATTTTTTAAAGTTTTATTGTTTTGAGGTAATATATTATCAAAGTAATCTTTAATCACCTGCTACTTTCTGTAGTATCTATAATAACTCCCCACTCTTCATTTCTGATTCTGTTTATTATATTTCTCTCTCCCTTTCATTGTGAGTCTTGCTAATGACATCTATTTGTTTATTTTTTCAAAGAACAGCTTTTGCTTTAATTGATCTTTAGGATTGTTTCTTAGGTATCCCACTTACTAATTTCTAAGTTTTATTCTTCTTTAAACTTGCCTAGTTTCAGCAAATTTTGCTGATGATTTTCAAATTTCTTAAGTTATGCCATTAAATAATTTATTATTTCTTTCTGTCTGAACACTTGCAAAGTTTTAAATTTTTCTCTTAATACATTTTTTGCTGTGTCTTACACATTCTGATCATTGTGTCTTCATTCTCATTTTTTCAAGGAATCTTTTGATTTCCTCCTTTATTTCCTCTCCAATCCACTGATTGTTCAGTAGTGAGATGCTTAATTTTAGTTGTTAAATTTATTTCTCTATTTCTGTTTTTAATTAACTCCTATGTTTAGTGCATCATTATCTGCAAATATAGTTGCTACAATTTCTATTCTCATGATTTCATGGAGGTATGTTTTTTGGTTGATCATGAGGTATACCTTGTAGAATGTCTCATATTCTTTTGGAGAATAATGGTTATCCTGATTTTTAGGATAAAAATATCTATTTTCAATTGTAAAGAAAGACTCCATCCTAAACTCCATCCTATGACCTGTGCAAATACCAAGCTCTTTAGTTACAGAGGCCTGATTTCATCATCCATGACTGAGCAGAAAGTTTCCAGACATCACAAAAGGACCTAGAGGAGAAAATAAGAGCATGTACGGAGCCTGCAGTTATTCCCATGACAGTATACTTCAAGGGCTGAGAAACCCTGAAACCCTGTATCTCTTAGGCACTTTCTAATCTCTCCAATATATACTATGCCTATGCAAAAACAAACAAACAAAAAAACCACAAATTAATTCTTTTTGCTATTGTTGTTGTTGCTTGTTATTTTTTTTTCTTTTTGGTTTTGTGTTTTGTCTTGTTTTATATCTTGAGACCATGGTTATTTAGTTGTTGTCTTTATTGCTGTGGTGCTTTTTGGGTTTTTTGTTTGTTTGTTTGATTTTTTTTTGTATTGTTGTGTTTTTCTTCCTCTTTCTCTTTCTTCTCTTACATTGATACTTATTGCCTCTAGAACAGGGGTCTCAAACTCAATTTACCTGTGGCCTGTAGGAGGCAAAGTTGGGGTGAGACAGGATTGCATAAGGGATTTCACTTACCTAATATTCACAATAAAAAAATCGCATTAGCAAGAAAAAAAAATGCATTAAACATTTGCATACCCCGAACGGAACTGCTTGGGGTATGTGAATGTTTAATGTGATTTTTTTCTTACTAATACAATTTTTATTGCGATTATTCAGTAAGCAAATAATCGTGAATACTATGATATTCGAAGGCCGGCCACAAAATGTTGTATGGAGGACCGCAAATGACCTGCGGGCCGGTTTGAGACCCCTGCTCTAGAAGGACTCCTCCCTTTTCTTGCTGGTTTGATTTTGCCCCCCTCCTTTTATTTTTCTTTCCTTCTAACAAAATCACATAACTTGAATCATCTTGTATTGTCTCACAAATTAAGGGAGAAATAATGGAGGTACCAAGACCAAACAGTTGTATGAACATTGAGTAGAAATAAAAAATGATCAGACTTAAACACCAAATTCAAAGCCAACGACAATAAAATTGATACCCAATCTACAATAAGCTAGACACAGAGGGGACCACTTATACTAGCAGCCCGGGGGGCAAAGGAGAGGAATATGGGATGCATGCTGGGAACAGGGGTGTGGGAGGATAACACTATTAGACGTTCTTTTAAGTATATTGTTGCTGCCACTTCACTGGATGCAGATATTTTATGAGTTTGATATCTTCCTGTTGTAGACATTCCTTGATGATCCAGAAATGCCAATTTTTGTCTTAGAACATTTTAAAGTCTTAAGTCTGTGTCATATATTATTAGTATGGCCACCCTACCATTTTTATAAGGGAGTTGTTTGCTTGAAGGATTGTCCTTCAACTTTGAGTCTATTTCCTCTACCATATGTTTCTTGTTGGTAGCAAGATGTTGGATTCGATTTTCTGATCTATTTTGCCACTCTGTGGTTTCTTTTCTTTTCTTTTCTTTTCTTTTCTTTTCTTTTTTTTTTTGGTTTTTGGGTCACACCCAGCTGTGCTCATGGGTTATTCCTGGCTCTACACTCAGAAATCGCTCCTGGCAGGCTTAGGGGACCATGTGGGATGCTGGTATTTGAACCACCGTCCTTCTGCATCTAAGGCAAACACCTTACTACTGTGCTATCTCTCTGGCCCCCGACTCTGTGGTTTCTTAATTAATCTATTTAGTCCAGTGATATTGAAAAAGATTATCCCCATGAGATTTTATCTAATATTTTTGTAGAGAAACATATGTTTTAGGGGGTCTGTCTTGAATTAAAGTAGACTTTTCAATTCTACTTTTAAGGTTGTTTTTAAGTTTGTAAACTTTCTGAGTCACTGTTTATCAATGAAGCTGTGTTCCTTCAAACCTGAGTGAAAATCTGGTTGGATGATATATTCTTGGTGAAGCATTCATTTTATTGAGTTTTTTTCACTATATCCCATCACTTCCTCCAGACATGGAGGAATTTTTTTGTATTTTTGGGCCACACTCGGAGTAACTCAGGGGTTACTCCTGGCTATGCGTTCAGAAATTGCTCCTGGCTTGGAGACCATCTGGGACATGGGGAGATTGAAACACAGTCCATCCTAGGCTAATGTGGGCAAGGCAGATATCTTACCACTTGCACCACCACTCTGGTACAATAATCTTAGAGGACTATTTTTGATAAATCTGCTGTAAATATTAAATTTGCTTCTTAGTATATAATTTCCCTTTTTGATCTTTCTCTTTAATAATTCTCTATCTGTGGTTTCCATCATTGTGACCAGGGCACCTAGGAGTGCTTTTATTTGTATTTCTTCATGCATCCATGATGTGGGTGCGACATTCTACAAGTCTAAAAATTTCTCAATGATTTTGTCTTTAACTGTTGCTTCTTAATAGGGTTTTCTTCTTGGTCCTCTGGGACCCCAATTATTCCCATGCTGTTCCTTTTGATTTTGTCTGATAGGTCTATTGTTTTCTCTTCAGTTATTTTGAGGATATTTTCATCTCCTATTCATTTATGTTATGACTTTTCCAATGCTTCTGCTCAGTGGTGCTGTTATTCAGCTTATCTACCTACTGACTGATTATATCCTCAGCAGTTTCATTCTATAAGGCTTTTGAAAAGTGAGGTTTTCGTTTCACCTACCATGTTTTTCAGTTCACATATTTATGTTTCAAGTTTTCTCATTTCTAGTCTCATCTCCTCTTGAATCTTAATTCCATTCCATGGTTTCTTTGAGTTCTTTGAATATCCTTAAAATTTCCTCTTTAAAGTACTGATCAGAGTGGTTATAAGATAGTTGATGTTGGTTGAATCCTCAGAAGTAGTATATCAGTCAAATAGTTTGGTAGGGTTCTGGATTCTTTTTACATTGTGACCATTCTAGTATGATGCTGTATTTTATGTGTTGTGGTGGGTCTCCTTGACTAAAATAAATGCATGGTCACAAAGGGTAGAGGAACGGCCATGCTTTTGCCTGGTTTCACTTACCTCAGTTTTGTTAAAATATGGTACTTGTTTAGTTGAAACTCTGTCTACAGTCTTCGATTGCTCCTGCTATCCGTGTTTAATTGTCTTTTTTTTTCCCCTCCAGGCCAAGCATTTTCCTGAGCTCTCTCACCTCAGTTTTATTCAAAATGCACATTTGAATGTAGCCACTGCCCTCAGCTGCTCCTGCTGCTGCTAGACAACAGTCCTTTTTATTTTTCTCAGGCACACTTGTTTGGACTTACCTCTATTCAGTTCAAAATATGTAAGAATATCCTCAAATTATTATTTTTGGGAGGTCACACCCAGCAGCTCTCAGGGGTTATTTCCAGCTATACACAGAAATCACTCCTTG
>PVKC010007446.1:0-29505 GCA_004027635.1 Crocidura indochinensis
ACCCGGTGACGCTCAGGGGTTACTCCTGGCTATTCGCTCAGAAGTCGCTCCTGGCAGGCACGGGGGACCATATGGGGGAACTGGGGGATCGAACCGTGGTTCGTCCTAGGTTAGCACAAGGCAAGGCAGGCACCTTACCTCCAGCGCCACCGCCCGCCCCCCTCATCTGATCTTTTCAACCTGAGGTAAGGCTAGAGTGTCTCTTCTCTGGAAGCAATAACTTTGTCTTGAAGAAATGTGTGTACATGAGGCAAATCAGGATACTTGTTGATTCCTTATTCAAAGGTAATTGTAGTGGTGAATCCTGTATCCTGAAGTAATTCCTGCCACCTGAGACAAATTCTATGCCCTGAAGCAAATTGTCTCATGATAATTGTTTGAACTATATCCTGTTTAATTTTCATCACCTCTAGCAATTTCATTCATATCTGACTTGAGAGGTATCTCCTGCTTTCTTCGAAATTCCCTTTCTTCAGATTAATTCCATTCTCCAGAGATTAACCCTATAGAAGGTTGCTTCTCTCTCCTTAGATAATTCCTATCTCCTGTGAGAAACTCCTATCACGTTGGCAACTCTTATCTCATTATAATCCTGTCTTCTAAGGTAATACTCTGGGGGTAATAAAATTAGCTCAGAGCTAATTTTACCCAATAAGGACACTTTCTTAATCCATGTTAATTCCATTGCATGTGAGAATTCAGACCTCTGAAGAAAAACCCTTTGTCCTGAAGTGATATAATGTGAAAACGCCTAATTCTTAAGTGGTTCTGTAGGTGAGCAAGCATTAGAGGCTCAGTCTATCTCCTTACAAATGTATTTCTTTTTTTTTTTTTTTTTTTTTTTTTGGCTTTTGGGCCACACCCAGTGATGCTCAGGGGTTACTCCTGGCTATGTGCTCAGAAGTCGCT
Organism: Crocidura indochinensis; assembly: GCA_004027635.1. Taxonomy (NCBI): domain Eukaryota; kingdom Metazoa; phylum Chordata; class Mammalia; order Eulipotyphla; family Soricidae; genus Crocidura; species Crocidura indochinensis. Next base: position 910 of record PVKC010007446.1, read on the forward strand.
CCTGGCTTGAGTGACCATGTGGGAAACCGGGGGATCAAACCGCTGTCTGTCCTAGGCTAGCACAGGCAAGGCAGGCACCTTACCTCCAGGGCCACCGCCTGGCCCCCACAAATGTATTTCTTATCATCACATGCCCTCTTGCCTCTTTAATCTTTACTGGTATTTTCAGGCTTTATATATAAATATATATAAATATATCAAATATATTTGATATTGTACCAGAAACAACTATAAATGGAAGGGGGAAGAGAAAATAACAAAACCTCTGAAATTATGTCGGTGGACATCTGAGTAACTTGTGTAAAGAGGGTAGGGAGAGTGGCTGTAGCCCCGAGAAGAGAATCTGCTACTTTCTCTAGTCCCACCTCTGCTACCTGGGAAGGGCGAGAGGAATCTAGGCCTGTTCGGAGCCTGCCTTAGGCCTCATGCTTTGCAGAAAAGAGTCAGTCCTAGACCTTCCCCTTTTAGAGCCTCACCTTTCCCTCACAGAAAAGAACTTTAGGAGAATTGAATTAAAAACAGACTTGATTTGGAAGTACTGAGGAAAGAAAGGAGAGAGAGGGAGAGAGACAGAGACAGAGACAGAGATAGAGAGAGAGAGAGAGAGAGAGAGACAGAGACAGAGACAGAGACAGAGACAGAGACAGAGAGACAGAGAGACAGAGAGACAGACAGAGACAGAGAGAGCCCCACTACGGAGAGACAGCAGGCCTCTTCATTGTGGAGAGAGAGCCTCAGCATCCCCATCTCAAGAGGGGAGACAGATGCAGGGCAACAAGTGTACAGGCAACACATGTACTTGGGCAGCACCTCATTTCCCTCCTTTGTTTTCCAAGTTGGCTTCTGTGGTGTTTCTCCCATGCTGCCCCATGTGGGACTCTCCACCCCAGGTACCAGTCTGCTGCCAGGTGGATGCCAGGGGAGAGCTGGGACGAATTGATGCTCTTCTTTGACCCCCTTTTCTGGCCTTTGCTCCTACTGGAGTTTCTCTCCATGGGATCCGGCTTTCTCTGGGTCTCTTCTGGAGCCAGTTCAGTCTTCTCCTGTATTCATACATGAATGTGTACTGAGGCTCTCTCCACTCTGGAGAAGCTGTACTCACATGCTATCTCTTGAGTGGGCTGCTCCTCCCCACTTCCTCAGAACTTCCATATCAAAGCTGTTTTTATTCATTCCTTTTCTTCTGAAATTCTTCACTGTAAGAACCCAAAAATCTAGGACTGACTCCTTTCCTTTCCTGCAAAGAGTAGGATTCACAGCTTACTTTGACCAGTCCTAGATTTCTCCAGGAAGCCCTGAAGTGACATATTTCCTTCATGAGGCTATGGCCTCTCTTCTCTCCACTTCACATAAGTCAGCAGCGCTCTCTTTCCTAAAACTCCTGACTCCTGTGAAAATTAATATCTCTGAGGTGACAAATTCTCTATAGAGGTAACACCTATCTTCTGAAGAGATAGTTGAACCTGCGATGAATCATATCTCAACTGCTAATTCCTTATTGTTAGGTACTTCCTATTTCCACTGGTAATTCTTGTCTGTGAGGTAATTCCTGCGTCTGTGATATAATTATTATATCCCTCATAATTCTAGTCTTCAAAAGAAATTTCTTATCTCATATGTGCATACATATATCAGATATACATACATATATCATAGATGTCTTACACATGCACATTCATATCATATATACACATCTATATGCACATTTTTCAGGTGTCTTTGGGGCCCCACTTTATTATCTTTATAATAATTTGGGGGTTTTTTGGGTCACACCTGGCAGTGCTCAGGGGCTACTCCATGCTCAGAAAACGCTCCTGGCAGGGTCAGGGGACCATGTGGGATGCTGGGATTCGAACCACCGACCTTCTGCATGGAAGGCAAATGCCTTACCTCCATGCTATCTCTCAGGTCCCATAATAATTATTTTTAACAATTATTTAAGCATCATAGTTATAAAACTGTTCATTATTGAGGCATAACTATACACCACCCTTCACCGCCCTTTCCCTTTGACCGCCAATGGCGAGGTTAAGGTCAGAAGAGGCAGGAGTACTTAGGTCCTAACATGCCAGGGATTACCCAAGCCACCCCAAAGTTCCTTGGGAATCTCTAAGAACTGCTCCTGGTGATGCTCTGGGGAACAGGCCATGCCAATGATGGAGCTGGGATCAGTGCCATGCAAGGCATACTCCTGTCCTGAGGTAATTCCTTTCATTAAGTTAATTCCTTTCTCCATAAACAACACTGTTCTCTTCTGGCCGTTCTTGTATTAAAGACTAATTTCTATTTCCAGTGGTATTTACTGTCTCCTTAAGTTATTCCTACCTCTGAGTTCTAGTTTTCTAGAGAATTTATTTCCTGAAGTAACTCATGTGCACTAGATAATATATATATGTGTGTGTCTGGAACACATTTTGTCTCTGTTTGTAATTATTGATTCTTGTGGTAATTTTTTTGCCATGAAGTAACTACTCTGTCATGATATAATGCCTGTATTCTGATGTAATGATCGTTTTCTATAAAATTTCTCTCCCCTGAATCATTTTCATCTCTTGAGGTAACACGAGCATTTCAAAGGTAATTCTTCACTACCTCCTCTAGTAATCCTGTCTTCAGTAGAAATTGCTTTCTCTATGGGCCAATAGATGCCAATCTTTGGAGGTAATACATGACTTTAGCTATAATTTTTGACTTGAGGTTGGTTGTTTTTTTTTTTTTAATTCTCCTTAGGCTTTTCTTCCTCCATGTAACTTCTAGCTGAGGAGGTACTCCCCATCTCCTGATGTAAATCCTTACTATGAGGTGTTTCCTATATCCTGCAATAATTCTTCTCTCCTATAGAAATTCCTATTTCCTTTGAGAAGTATAGTCTCTTGGGGGGATAATTCTACAATAACTTCAATCTTCTAACTTAATTCCTGTCTCTGAGGATATATTGTCTCTGGTAATTTCTATTTTCACAATTATTTTAACTCCTGAGATAATCTCTCTCTTGCTCTTACGGTAAATTTTGACTCCTGAAACTTTCTCTCCTCATTAATAATTCCTATCTGTCTCCTTAGGTAACACTTCATTAAATCACTGATTCCTGATGTAATTTATATTTCTGAGGTAATTCCTATTTCCTGAGGTAATCCCTGACTCAGAGATCATTTATGTCTCCTGAGCTTAGAAGAAGAATCAGGTATATCAACACTTCATTCACAGACAATAAAAATGCCTCATGAGAAAAATGCAGGGTTTCTGACCAAAAATAAATGACAATCTATGATCCAATGTTGAATCTTTAAGTTTAGCTGGTAATCAGAAGTAGATGCAAGTCCCTAAGTGGTAATCCCTTTTCTCTACCTTCAGCTTCCCAGCCATCCTGCACCTTCCACCACAGTGGATAAACACCAGTGTGGAACCCAGAGTCCTCAGAGACATGGCACTCTCTTACTTCCTCTGCTTCTTCACACATCTAAAATATTGTGTCTGTTATCCTTCAGGGTCTAGTTAGCCCTTGTTTCCACTGGGCTGGGTCTGAGCTATTTGGACATCCTTTTTGGAGAAAAGTTGTGGTGTGTCTGGAATGTTTTCTCGGAGAACCAGACACACGGCTGTACTCGGTGCGAATTGGCCCAAAGGGACTGTGTACAGAGACCAAAAGGAAATAATTATTTGAGATGCCAGTGGAGGTTCCTAAGTGACTTATTTGAAGCAGATAGGTAGAAAAGAGGCAGCAACCCAGAGAAGGGAATATGCTACTTTTTCTCTCTCTGCTTCTGATCACCTTCGGAACATTTGTGGGGGAGGTACCCGGAACTGTGGGCCTTGCTCTGGCAAGGAAAGCAAAGTCATTCTTAGACCTCTTAGACCTGACCCAGGTCTTTTTGGATTTGTCACCTCTTCTCACAGAAAAGAATTTCAGGAGGAGAAGAGCAAAGAAGTAAAAAACAGGTTTTATTTGGAGATACTGAGGAAGGTGAGGGAGAAGACACGAAAGAAAGAGTAAAGCACTGGAGAGAGCCAGGATTATCCAAAGGCTGAGAGCTTGGGTACACAACCCAGCACGAAAGGAGCCAAGGATGAAAGTCCACATCTTATGAGAGCAGATGTGGGCAGCGTGGCATGCGAATACTTGTGTGCCTCCCTTTGTACCAAAGTGGCTTTTAAAGTTTCTCCCAGCCTGCCCCATGTGGGCTTTCTCCCTAAGTAAGAGCACTGTTGTTAGGGTCTTGTTGGGGAGAAATGTTGGGGAAGTTGATATTCCCCAAAGTTGGTCTTTTCTGACTCTCCTTTCCTGGCCTTTGTCCCAGTGGAACTTTTACGGCGAGGGGGTTCAGCCGGCCTGCAGTGGTACCCAGGACTCCTCTCAATAACAAAGTAACTCCTCCAAATCCCAGTCTTGCATTCCTTGTATCCCAAGAACTTTTATTACATCCCAAGAATTCATTGCCATGGGGGGCCTTTTATCCATGTTGGTCATTTCCTGATAGTACAGGACTGTGCCATGTGGCTGAGTGAGTGACCTCTAAAGACTTGCATGGACCCCTCACCCACCCCTGCTGGGGACGGCAGCAGCCTCAAAGTTGGTTCTCAGGCCCGGGATGAGAAGCTGGCATTGACGCTGATATGGGTGAGGACAGTTTGTGGGGGCGACCTGGCCGTCCTGGAGGATTTGGGCCTGTCCTATCTCCAGTTTTGGCAGATAAAACAGTATCCTGGAAAGCAGAGATAGGGACCGGGTGGTTCCCACAATGGGAACTTCCTGTCAGAGTTCCCCCCACACACACACACACTCCCCAAGGGTCCAGAGAGGTTATGGACCAGACTTTCATTCCAGACTTTGCTTCTCTCAAAGCAGCTTGGGCTCCTGGCTCTCCATCCACACTGTCCACCAAGCACAGTCCTTTCGAGAGAGTTACAGCCCTGGGTGAGTCTGCAGGGTGGGGGGCATCTCCTGTAGGCCTCAGGCTAGTCCCTCAGGGCAGCCTGTGACAGCACAGAAGCTCCTGGAAGGTCAGCCTGGATCATGCAGTTGTGTGTGGGGAGGGGGGGCATCCCAGGGACTGCTGTGCTCGCACTTTGCGAATATGCTGTACCAGCATTTCTGGGGGCCGAGGAGCTTCGCTGAAACTCGAGACAGGAGCAGCTGGAAAACCATCTATTTCCACTCACTTCCCCTGAACCCACAAACCCAATCTCAGAAGAAACAAGGCCGTCTGCTTCACCACAACCCAGGCTAAGCAGGCAGCCAAGCTTGTTCTCTCTCTCTCTCTCTCTCTCTCTCTCTCTCTCTCTCTCTCTCTCTCTCAAATAAAATGTACTGAGACGAGTCATTTCTGGGAAATGGATCCAGAGGGGATCCAGCCAGGCCCCTCTGAGTGAGTGAGCTGCCTGACATAATGGAGGTTCCCACATGGGCTTGGTCCCCAAGCCTAGCTTCAGAGGGACTGGAAAGTATCACCAGGTGCTACTCGGGTGCTCCGGGTTTCCCAGAGCTCCCCTAGAGACCTGATGGGTCTCTGCCCGATCTTCCGCAAGCAGCTCAGAACTGCCAGGAGAGAGAGATGCAGCAGGCCAAGAGGGGCCTAGTTTGGTAGCATGAGCCAGCATGGGGCACTGGCTGGACTGAGCCTGCCCCACAGGTGCCCAGGCCCTGTTGCTTATGGCTCTGCACATCCTGTCACCTCTGTGATGTGAGTCATCTCCCTACAGTGTCACAGGGCCTGAGCATGTGGGAGGTGCTGTGGGCTTACGGTGCTCCTGTCCCCGTGAAAGGGAACCTGTCCACCCCCGGCAGGAATCAGGCCCTATAAGAGCTTTCAATAATGGCCCAAATTCTATCACCCACTAACCCTAACTTCACGTTCTCCAAACACGGAGACCTGATGGCGAGGCAAGACCTGATGGTAGTGCTGGCTCCATTTCTGCAACTCCCCTGGCACGGCGGTCACAGGGTGCAGAGAGGGCGTGACCCTGTGTGTTCAGGGAGATGGAGGTCATAGTGTGATAGAACTTCAGGGGACATCTCCCTATGTGCATCCATGGACAATGGACAGGATCTCAGGGAGACGCATCTCCACAAGCATCTCTGGAAGCTGGACAACCAGTGTGGCAGAACCCCAGGGTGTGTGTCCCTTTGCATCTGTGGAGGAAGCTGGGAGGCATAGTCTGACAGAACCTCAGACATCCCCACATGTGTCTCTGGAGGCTGGGGGCCTGTAGCATCTTGGGTCGCATCGCCACATGTGTCTGTGGAGGCTGGGGGACCACAGTCAGACAGAACCTCAGGGATGCATTCCCATGTGTCTTAAGAGCTGGGAGGAAATAGTCTGATAGGACCCCAGGGGGCACATCTCCAGTTATGGAGACTGTGGAGACTGGGGAGCAGAAATGTGAAACAGCTGTTTCTCAGAAGGTGAATGAATAACTCCAGGACCTCCTTCAGACCCCTACCACAGTAGCAGCACGCTTGTCTCTCAGGGTCAGGCTTTCTGAAATGGAAGTGCCACACACAGACCGATAGAGCTGTCCTCACAGTCCAGCAGCACAGTGACCAGGATGTCATAATCCGGCTTCTCTATGAGCAACCCAAACTCCCCTGGTTCAGCAGGCCCCCAAAAGCTCCATCAGCTGCATCCTGGCAAGCAGCTGCTTGGTTCTAGGCCCAGATCTGGAGGAGGCCGCTGTGCCTCTGCTGGATGCAGTCCACCCCGGCTCAGAGCTAATGAAGAAAAGGACAGGCCTATCCCTGCCAAGTCAATTTCCAAAAATTCCTCCTCTCTGCAATCGGACAGTCTTCGTTTTTTTAAATAGGACAGTCTTGCACTAGCCAACATAACTGCTTCCATCCCAGGGTAACAGTATGGGGAGCAACTCTGGCCTCTTCCAGTCAGCTACACATGAATTCAGCAAACACAATGAGGGCAGCTGAGTCTTGGATGTACTTGGACAGAGCTTGGGAGTGATTCACAGAGCATTAAAGTCTCAGAAATCAGGGGAGTCTTGGGGCACGTGGTCAATATTCTAGCCACTCAGATTCAAAGTCTGGGCATGTCATAGCCCTCTGCTCTGCTGGGAGAGGGCGCCCAGTGGGTAGCCCCGAAGGGGACCGAGACTTGGCCACTGCCATCTCCCACACCATGTTCTACTCTCTTGTCTCTGGCTCTGTGGGAAGGAAAGGATGGAAGCTCTCGCCACACAAGGGCCTCTCTGGGTCCCCAGGAAAACCTGATTCTGCCCTTCCTGCCCCGGGTCATCTGCTGCGTGCAGGCTGGAGAGATTGGGCTGGGCTTCAGTCACCAGAAACCTTGTTGGACCTTCCAGAAAGTCTATGTGCTCTCATGATGTGCTGGGCTAAGTGACGGCCTTTAGTTTCACCTCAGAAGTAGGAGAGAGCTCACAGCTTTGAGTGAGAGCAAATTAGAGAGAGGATCTGGGATCCCTCACGGGAACCCACAAAGGAGTGGAAGGCAGGTCTCTACCCAGAAAGTTCTCAGCTCTTAGCTCTCAGCTCAGCTCAGCTCTTCCACTTGGGTCTGTTTCCATCCAAACCTGAGCCCACCCAGAGTACTGAAAATGGGCCTCTGGGGCCGGGGCTGGAGAAGAGTAGAGCAGGAAGGGGAGAAGGGCAGGGCAGGGCAGGATAAGGCTGAGCCAGGAGGGAGATAAGGACAGGGCAAGGCAGAGTCGGAGTGGGGGGAAAGGGCAGGGCAGGGATGGGCAAGGCAAGGCAAGGCAGGCAAGGAGCCCAGACTGACTCCATGGCTCCTGTTGGTGAATGTCTAAGGCAGTGGGCAGTGGAGGTAGGCAAGGCAAGGAAAGAGGGCATGGGAACAAGGTGGACATAGGGGAAAGATGTGTACAGGGGGAAGGTGGGCATGGGGTGGACAAGGAAAGGCGCTTGCTCATACCTGCTCTCAGCTGGGCGCACACCCTCTTTGCACTGTCCTATCACAGGGCCACCAAAAAAAGTGCACACGCTGCACACCCAGCTGCACTTGCTCGAGTGCACACACACATGTGTGTGCCTATGCCTTATTGTCTCACGCCTGCACACGCCTGCACTGTGTCCCACGCACACACCTTCACCATCTCCCATGCACACACCTGCACTGTCACACATGCACACTCCTGTACACACATATACCTATACACACATATACCTATACTCTTACACTCACACGCCTGCGCTCTCACACATGCATATGTATTCAAGGGCATCTTGGCTTACACCGATGCACAAAGTGGTGCGCACGCTATCCATGCAAGCACACAGTCTTCACGCAGAGCTTCACATACACATAAACGCGCACTCACACACTCCTCCCTGCACACTCACCTTCAGGGAGAGAAGGGAGACATCTAGGAGGACAAATAAAATGGACCCGGCACTACTGCTCAGGAAGGATCTTTCAACAGGTGCCCTAGACAGCAGAAGCCACAGGCTGGCTTGAGAGGAGTCTGGAGCAAAGCAGGATGAGGACAAGAGACTGCAGGTAGTGCAAGGGCCACAGCAGAGTGAGGGCTACATGCTGTGACTCAGGGAGAGGAACAAACGTGTCATGGCCACATGGGGCCAGACTGGAGCTGCAACAGGGGCACTGGTCTCAGGCAACTGAGTGCCCACCACTGCTTCTAGTGCCCTGCTTTATGTGTGTCCTCTCTACATGTTCGGCTGCCCAGATTCCCCACAGGACTACTGGAAGGACCCCAAATTCTGTGCAGGTCTCTGTGAGATTTGCACTCATCCCACAGTTCCCAGGGTTGCTCCCTGGCCACACCTGGTGCCACATGGTGCTGTAGAGACATGGGCCCAGAGTGTCCTGACAATGCAGGGAGACTGTTGTCACCCAGCCATACCTGGGCAGAGTCACTGTGGGCTGTGTCTAGACCCAGATGGTGCTGAGCCCAGCAGGCGTGAGAGGGCCCTAAGCCTGTCCACCCTCCCCATGGAGATGCCCATAGCCAGCCTGGTTGTTTCATTCACCTGCATGCCTCTCCCTTCCTGGGGGTCCTCCGCAGGTCAGCTCTCCACAGGGCCCTGCCAGATCTCCAGAAACAGTGCTGGGAACTGGGCTCTCATCCATGTTGAACTACTTGAGCACACAGTGCTTCTGGGGTATGGAGAGACCTCAACTGCAGTTGTGGCATGAAGAGGGTCCCCCAAATGCCATGCGGCCTTGGCTGTGAGCACCAAGCATGCAGTATTATAGAGGGACTGAGTGACCCCGGAGGCCTGGGTCCCACCCGCATGCCTCCCCTCCTGCCCCTCCTCTTCCCTCTTCTCCTCTGGCCCTTTTCACCTCCCCTTCCTCCCCTTCCAGCTTCTCTTCTTGCTCCCTCATTTCCTTTTCCAGTTGTCTCCTCCTTGGCTCCTCCCTCCTCCTCTTTCCCTCTCCCAGCCCCCCTCCTCCCATTCTAGTGTTCCCCTCCCTTCTCTTCACATTCTCCTCTCCTGTCTCTCTCTCTCTCCTTCTCCTACTCTCCCTGCTCCTCTTCCCCTCCACCCTTGCTCCCTCTCCTCTCATTCCTTCCACTCCTGCTTGCCTCCCACTCTTAGTGACTATGCTGTCTCCCTGTCTACTCTCTGTGACTCCTTGTTTCCCCATCCACTGGCAATGATCCGTTGCTCCTCCGCCCACTCTCGGTGACCCTCTGCTCCCTCACTGTTCACTCTCAATGGCCTAGTGCTCCCTCTATCCGCTCTCAATGGCCCTGTGCTCCCTCCACCCACTCTCAGTGACCCAGTGCTCCCTCCCCATCTACTCTCAGTGACCCCGTGCTCCCCCATCCATTCTCAAGCGCATCCCACATTGCGAGTCATGCCAATTTGACGTCTGTGAAATGGCCTGTCATTGTGGTTTTTATTTCCATGATTATAGATCGTAAACGATTTCATATGTTTGAAGGACAATCTGGCTTCAGCTTTCCATTTCTATTGGAATTTTATGCACATTTTATATTGGCTGTGCATGCAGCTTTCTGTTGGAATAACTCCTATATTATGGATTCCAATCTATGCTCATTATGTGTGCGGCAAAGAGTCTTCCCAGTCTCTGCTTGTTTATTTTAGTCTCTGGGGCCATTCAGTGAACACGAGTTACTAATTTCATTGTTTGTGCACATCAAACTTTTCTCAATGGTTTTATGTCCTGGTTAATTCCCTCTCTGGGTCATAACTACATTCCAAATCATCTTTTAATTGTGTGCTTGTCTTTCACTTTTATCATCTTAATTATGGTGTGTACACTGATGCACAGATTCTGCTGGCCTCACTTTCCCAAAGATGACAAGTTTATCTGGACTCTGTGACAACCGCCTGTCCAGTGAGCTAGCTCTTCCCTAACCCACAGGCCATTCTTTGGAGTCTGGTTGGCTTGGGATGCCTAGACCTACCCTGGAGCTGGGCGGTGCTCCCCACTTCAGCTGTGCATGTCGTGGAGCTATTTGGTGCTCCCTGCGCCTGTTGTGTGTTCCCTGGAGCCATGTGGTGCTCCCGCTTCAGCTGTGCAGAGCCTCCTACTGTGGCTCTGCCGAGCACTCAGCAAGGCTAACTGGTCAAGAATTTGGAGTCTCTCTGAGCCTGGCTGGGGCCAGTTACCTCTTTGTGAGCTGTAACACTGTGCGTTCTTGTTTATGGAGCCGCTGCACATTTGATGATGCCATCAGAGCCTGTGAGCACAGATGGTGGGAACTGGGACGCTATCCCCTCGTGGATCTGACATCCTAAGAGAGCCCTGTTCAGCACAGTCCAGCTTGGAGCTCATTATGAAAATGTTCAGTAATGGTGGAGCTGGAGTGATAGCGCAACAGGGAGGGAGGGCATTTGCCTTTCATGGGGCTGACCTGAGTTCAATCTCTAGCATCCATATGATACCCCAAATCTGTCAGGAGTGATTCCTGAACACAGAGCTAGGAGTAACCCCTGAATGCCACTGAGTGTAGCCCCAAAACAAAATAATTAAAGGAAAAAAATTCAGAAATGTCCCTTGAGTGGAACTGGGTCCTTCCACCACACAGTGTTTCTGGACAGGGCAGGCTGAATGCACTAACATTGGGAGCTGTCAATCTCTGCTTCATCTGTTGGCCACGTTTTCTGTGAATTCCAGCTGTCCTGGTAGGGCAGATGTGCTGAATAGACTGAGATGGTGTCTGTCCTTCCCGAATACAGCTAGGCATTCCCAGGAGAGGCAGCAGGAGGGCACGGCTAGCATTTGACCTCAGGTCCTTTGGCCTGCCAGGGGATTGGGTGCAAAGATTTAGCCCCATCACACACTGGAGGTGCTCTGACCTGCCACCTCTCCAGGGGTCTGCCTGGGATTCGAGTCTCTGTGTGCCACCTGTGACTCATTCTCCTCCTGCATCCGACATTATAGGAGGAAGCCAGTGGTTCTTCCTTGAACTGGCTAGTGCCATATGGAGAAGTGACATTTTTTTCTTCCTGTTAATAGATGCTTTCACATGTATTTGTGTAGGATTTTCATTAAGTTTCTGGAGCTTGTATGTTGCTGTTGTTGAATGAATGTTTTCCAATGTCATGGCCCGGACTGGCTCCCCATGCTAGCCCGCAGGTTTCTGTGTTTATTTGCACTCGAGGTTCATGCCTTTCCCAGCAAACCCAGCCCTGGTGCCCATGAGGAGGAGCTGGCGTATTTGCTTGGCTTTGCTTCGGCCTCCCAGTGTTTTTATTCCTGGCCCAGGAATTGTATTTGCCTTCACTTTCACACCTGGGCAATGATTCTAGATGCATTTCTTGTTACCTCTGGCCTAGCTTGTTCTCTGCATAGTCTTGGCGCCAAATGCAGCCCTTGAGATGATTGTTAGTTTGTGCGTCTGGTTTGAAAGCATTATCTCAGTAATTCAGCACAATACATTTGTTCTTTGTCCTTCACAATTTCTTTGCCAGTTAAGATAAGATAGATTTCTTTGCCGGTTTAAGATAAATGTTTTGCCTTCAAATCCATCAGTTTTTGTGCAATACAATTCCAAGAAAGGATATATTTGCAGAGAGAAAATGACTCGATGTTAACTTTCACATCAAAGCTTTGTTCTGGGGACAGAGAAGCTATCCCTTTTCGAGGAGCCAGAGGAGAAAAAGCCCTCAAGTATTATTTGTATGGTCCCAACATCATTGCTGTTAATTTTTGTCACATGTCCGGCATTATCTCTTCAATGCTCTTAGCATTCACCTACTGATGTTCTCTCTACTCCTAACCCCTTCATTCCATCATCATGTTGTGACGTTTTTCTCTCTGTACCCTTTGCTTCTTGCCAGCTATTCTTTTTCACCTGTCCTTGGGGTCGTCAAAGTTGTTTTATTCCACAAACACCTTCTGAGAGCTTAATTCTCTTGGGGCAAGTGTGCCATCATGGTGACCATGTCAGACAAGGCCTGAGTGATGGCATCCATCAATCCTTCTCTGAGTGCTACCTCAACCCTTCCTTTCTGGTGTTCTGTATTGACACACGTCTGCGCCGTGTTTCCCAATGTCAGTGTACCTCATTTTCCGTTTCCCCCACTGACTAACATTGGCCCTGCATGCTGCCTGCTCTACTCTGATTCAGGTGCTGTCATGGCACCTACCTGACCTCCTGTTAGGGAATTGGGTGCCCCAGAAGGGCCCTACCTCTCCTTCCTCAACTCTGGAGACCCTCCTGTGAGGAGGTTGGGGCCTTGTCTCTCCATCAGCTCTGAGTCCCCAAGGCGTCTCTGGGGCTGCAGTGACACTGAATGGAATCAGTTGCCTTGTTCATATCTCTGCTTTCCCAACCCAGAGGCAGTGCATGGAAGGAGCATGGACATTAAACACCCATGCTTCCTTGCCCCAGAAAATCTGGGTTGGCAACATATTTTATATATGTTAACATGGCTTCATGTCTGTGTCTACCCTGTCAGCCAGCAAGGGTCAACTTATTTCCTCCTTGTACATTTCGGACCGAGGTCTTTCCCCCAGCTGATGACCAGAGACACTTTGTTCTCTTCCAGAAATGCTTATATAGGACAAAAAGAACTGTGATACATGCAGAGTGGCAGTGCATAGCAGAAGCATAGCTTGGAGTAGGTGAGGCACCAGGGAGAAGAAGAGCATGAACATCAGGGCTTAGCAATGTTCCAGAAACAGTTATTTTTCCTTTAACCAGGGTTCTCTGTGAGGGAGAAGGGATGGCCTGGAATCAAGCCCCATCAGTAACCACTGATCATTGGGAGATGTCAACCCACCCTGTGCTGTCCTTCCCCATCTCTGGAGCAGTGTTTCTGAAGCTTTTGTCTCAAGGACAATCCCTAGTTTCATGGGGTCCCCCAGAACAGTTGCTCTACAAGGTCCTGTTTACCAGGAGGTTCTGGAAAAGTGTCATGGGAGATCCAACAATATCAATATTTTTTTTTTTTTTGGTTTTTGGGCCACACCCAGTGACGCTCAGGGGTTACTCCTGGCTATGCGCTCAGAAGTTGCTCCTGGCAGGCACGGGGGACCATATGGGAACCGGGGGATCGAACCGCGGTCCGGTCCGTCCTAAGGCAGGCACCTTACCTCCAGCGCCACCGCCCGGCCCCAATATCAATATTTTTAAAGTTTATTTTCTTTTTGGTTAAGTTCAATTTATTTGTCATTTATCTCATAACATGTACTTTTGGTAACCGATCTAGGAATTAAAAAATATATCTCTATTTAAGCACCATGGTTGTAAACATGTTTGTAGTTGAGTTTCAGTCATAAAACATACGCCCCCTTCACCAGTGCAACCTTCCCGCCAATGATGCCCCCCAATTGCATCCTCCCCCACCCACACCTGTCTTTGAGACAGGAATTCTATTTCTCTCACTCACTACCATTGATTGTCATGATAGTTGTTGGTGTAGTTATTTCTCTAATTGCACTCACCAATCTTTATGGTAAGCTTCATATCACGAGCCAGTCCTTCCAATCTTCATCTCTATTGTCTCTGTGTATTCCTACAATACTGTCTTTTATTTGTCTTAAATCCCACAGATGAGTGAAACTATTCTATCTCTCTCCCTCTGACTCATTTCACTCATGTCCATCCATGCATAGAAAATTTTCAACATCAATAGTTTTTTTTGGTTTTTGGGCCACACCCATTGACGCTCAGGGGTTACTCCTGGCTATGTGCTCAGAAGTCACTCCTGGCTTGGGGGATCATATGGGAACCGGGGGATCGAACCGTGGTCCGTCCTAGGCTAGCGCAGGCAAGGCAAAGTCACCTTACCTCCAGCGCCACCGCCCGGCTCCAACATCAATATTTTTAAATCCAGTATATTAGACGCATTTGTCTGTGAAGTGGACCACTTAGTGTATTCATGTTTATTGCTATTTCAATATATCAAACTTTGGACCTTATTTCTTTTTTTTTTTTTACCTTATTTCTTATCTGTTACTATTTTCATGTGTCTTTTATTTATGTAAGCATTTCGTGTGTGTGTGTGTGTGTGTGTGTGTGTGTGTGTGTTTGGGCCACACGTGGTGATGCTCAGGGGTTACTCCTGGCTCTGTGCTCAGAAATCGCCCCTTGCTTGGGAGGCCATATGGGACTTCAGGGGATAGAACCACAGTCCATCCTAGGTTAGCTCTTGCAAGGCAAATGCCTTACCGCCTGTGCCACTGCTCCGGCCCCGCATGTAAGCATTTTTTCATGCAAATAACCAATGAGAAGAGAACGAGAGAAATGTCAACCTGCTTTGCAGTGGTATCTCAGGGTACTTCAGCAATAGGAGAGTGGTCAAGACACCTGTCTTATATGCAGCCTACCCAGGTTTGGCCCCAGGTATCCCCTATGGTTTTCTGTGCCTGCCAGGAGTGACCTTTGACTGAAATGTCAAGAGGAACCTCTGGGCACTGCCAGGTGTAGTACCCAAATACAAAGAATTCATTTCATCAGTATTCCCAAACTTCAAATATCCAGAAATGAAATTAATAAAGGGTGTTCAAAATTTAGATATCAAAAACTATAAGTCACTGATGCAAGAATAGAACAGGACATCAAGAAACAGAGAAAACTCCATGTTCATGGACAGGAAAAATCAACGTGACCCAAATGAGCATCCTACCCAAAGTAGGCATCAGGTCTACTGTGAGTCCCATCAAAATTCCAATGATACTCTTCACAGCTTAGAAAACCTTGGTCTGGGGCCGGGCGGTGGCGCTGCAGGTAAGGTGCCTGCCTTACCGAGCTAGCCTTGGACGGACCACGGTTCGATCCCCCGGTTCCCATATGGTCCCCCGTGCCTGCCAGGAGCAACTTCTGAGCGCATAGCCAGGGGTAACCCCTGAGCGTCACTGGGTGTGGCCCAAAAACCAAAAAAAAAAGAAAACCTTGGTCTGATTATTTAAAAGACATGCACACATTTTATTATGTGATGGCTGCCTGTAAATATATCTGCTAATATATACCATCCAGTAAATTTTGCAGAGTCCCAAAACTAAAGTCCCTAGTACACTCATAGCATCTCCCTTCCAACTAACAAGTTAAATTTACTATCTTAGCCATGTCTTGCTTTAGAGCTATAAACCTTATTTATGTAATTTGCTTAAATTCATTCACCTGTTTATCTTTTTCTTCTTGACTGTTAGGCATTTTATGTGTATCTCTCCCCTTTTACCTGAGTGGATTGCTTTAAAATATTTACACAGTTCATGGAAAAAAACTCCCTTTTATTTATCCATAAATGTCTCGACATACGTAGAGCCTCGACCACATCTTAGAGGACATATGACGTGTGTCAGTAGTTTCTTATTTCCAGTATGCCAAGTCTCTTATCATTCCAGCTTATGGAACATTCTGTTGCCACTGACACATCTCTTTCTTAGAATAAAGATTTTTCTTTCTGAGTATTTGTTTGTTTGTTTTTGTTTTTGTTTTTGGGCCACACCCGGTGACGCTCAGGGGTTACTCCTGGCTATTCGCTCAGAAGTCGCTCCTGGCTTGGGGGACCATATGGGAAACCAGGGGATCGAACTGCGGTTCGTCCTAGACTAGCGCAGGCAAGGCAAGCACCTTACCTCCAGCGCCACCGCCCAGCCCCCTTTCTGAGTATTTGACTTAACTTTTTCTAACGATGAATGGTGTTGATTGATGCTAATGTCTGTTTTGCTCACTTTTAATTAGTCACCTTTAGTTTTTAAGTTACAACTTCTCCATATATCCTGAATCCAGTACCTTGTCTTATGCATTTTATTTTATTGTAAATATTTACTGTTATTTAACTAATAATCTAAAACATTTTCTTTCATCTTAAGGCTGCTTTAAAGGTCTTGACAGTGTTTTGCAAAGACAAACATGTTTTTACTTTAATGAAGCCCAGTTTCTCTATAGCTTGTTTGGCCACTTATAGTTTTAGTGCTATAGCTAAAAATAATTGTTTAATACAAACTTATGAAGGCCAGTTTTTCTGATGTGTTCCAGGAGATCTTAAGTTTCAACACTTACATTAGCCTTTGACCAATTCAGTCATTTTTAGTGCATGACGTGAGGTTAGTGCTAATTTTCCTGTTCCACACATTTTACATCTTTACATCCCAGCACATTTGTTAAGATGATGATTATTTCCAACTGAATTTTCTTGGCATATAAGCCCAGGATCAGTTGACAGTAATATGAAGGTTAACTTCAAAGTTCCAGTATTTTTCCTATCCATATAGACCCATGACAGGACTGGGGTTCATTTTGAAATGGAAAATATGAGCCAACAATTTTGCCATTTTATTTGCAAGATTGTTTTGTCTGTTTGAGATCTCTTGCATTGCTATCTGAGTTTTAGGATCATCTTTTCAATTTTTAAGGAGAAAAGATAAATAGCTGAAATATTGTTGAATTTGCCGATCAGTTTGGGGGACTAATTATATGAGTAATAAATGTCCTTCCAGTGATTTAAAATTTCTCTAACAATTTTTTTCAACAATATCCCCTGATCCCACTACCAGTGTCAACTGCCCTCCACCAGTGTCCCCAGGCTCCCTCCCACCCTATATGCCATCTTAACAGGCACCTTTTCCAATCTGGTTGTTAAAGTTTAGATCTCATTATTTCAGTGCTGTTGATTCTTGGTTTGGATGTTCAGCTCTGTCCTCCCTTGACATCACCAATGTAGAGTTGAGGCTCAGGCCCCCCTGCTTGCTGAGTGGGGATGGATTCAGCTCATTAGGGTCAAACAGGGCATTATACCTAATTTGGAAGCATGCATGTTGTTGGCCTTTGCACCGGCTGATCGTAGAAGAAAGGGAGATTATTCATCTGATGGATGTCGCTACTTCATATGAGGCAAATAATCATTTATGGATGACCATGCACAACCACAACTAATTCTGAACACAGCTCAGTTAGAGCTCTTTTGACTTGGGAGTTTGGAAACCTTTAAGAACAGTGGTGAACATGCCATAATAGAGCTCTAATTTGTGATTATAATTTCATGACAACCTGTGTCTCAGCAGACATTGTTAAAAAAAAAAGTCTATGGGTGGGCCAGTCAGCCCAAACAGAGGTCAGAGGGTGGAAGGAGAGAAAGGCCAGGCATCCTGAATTTGGCAGGGGGTGATTCTATCAAGGCTTAATAAACTGATGAGCTTAATGTATTTAAAAGTATTTTGCAAATAAAATTGTCAAGGGAATACTTAAGTTGCAGAACTTGTGCGTGGAAAGAAGGTTAATTTCATGGATCCACAATTATGCTCACAAAATATCTTTAATTTTGTTAAAGCTTCAGCCATGTCAGTAAGAATGTCTTGAATAATTTATTTCAAGCATTAGCTCCTCCGGGTGGGCACTGCAAGGACACGCTGCAGCTCTGCTGTTATCCAGACTCCCAAGCATCCCTAATATGACTGTGCCCCACCTCTATGTGAGTCTAGTGGAATGTCCTGGGATGAATTGGGATGGTTATGGAGTGAAGTCCTTGGTCCCCTCCTGCTCTGACCCCTCTAGGAGGCACTCTGTCTATGAGAGCCTCGTTCCAGCTTGCCCCTACCACTTTTTTCTGAGTTTATAAGTTACTTCCTCCTCACCCCTACCTTCTCTGTCCTTCAGGGTTTATGAGGGACTTGTTCCTTCTTGCCCCTTCCCACTCTGTTCTGGGCCTATGAGGGGCTCTTTCCTCCTCACCCCTACCCACTCTGTCCTCTGGGCATATGACAGGCTCATTCCCTCTCCCTCCCTGCTCCTGTTTTCTGTATCTTTCCCTTTGGATGTTGAGTGAAGCCCAGGGTGGGTCAGACTGTGATGCAGTGGGCAGAGGCATGGCCTCAGAGGCCTGCCAGCCTCCTAAACTCCCACATGGGGGTTTCTGGGAGGTGGGTGTTGTTGATCCCACAGCTGCCTGGAGAGCCTTGTCCCTGCATGCTCCCTTGTAGGTAATGACAGTCACAGGTGGGTGACAGTGACCTTGGAACATGTTAGGCCTCAAGGAGAATGTGGAGGCCCTACCACCACATGGCCATGGGTCACCCTGAGCGAATCACACCAACTGGTGTGACCACAATGCTCAGTGGGGTGATGAGGGTCCCTGTGTGACTTTCAGAAGAGGGTTCGCAGATGGGTTAGGCCAAAAGAACCTACGGGCCTGTGAGGAAAGGAACAAAGAGCAACAGTTAGCTGCCCTTCATGGCTCAGCCCTGCCCCCCACATCTCCAAGTCCACCAGGCCCTACACAGACCTGCATTGAGACCCTCACGCACATGTGTTGTACCTGGAGTTGGCTGTGTAAGGCGAATGTCTGCTGTGGAGCAGCCGTGAAGACCTTATGTGAATCCATTGCTGTTGGCTTGCCTGTTCTTGTTCCCTCTCTTGCCCCTTCCCCATAGACCCCATTCTCTGCATCCCAGCTTCACCTTTGACCTGTGGCAACTCTCTGACCTCTGCTGTCTCTCTGCTCCCAGCCCCATCATGATTTCTGAGGCTTCCTAGATTTTAGGGTTCAACATGTCAGTCATACACTCCACAAAGTTGTCTGGAAGGGTTCAAGTGTCTTTATTTCTTGTGTGGCAAAAGATTGATGGTAATGAACCAAGTGCAGCCATTTCCTATATCTGATTGTAATGGGCACTTTTTCTCATTTCTGGAGGAGGTTGAAGGCTCCAGTACAGGAGCCTTGCAGATCTTCCCAGCATTCCACGGACCTGCTCAGCCACTGCTGCCAGTTTCCAAGCCAGAAAGTACAGGACTTAATGAAAATCAGATTGGGTACAACAAAAAAAGGGAAACCACACAACTGATTGGGTTTAAT
Organism: Crocidura indochinensis; assembly: GCA_004027635.1. Taxonomy (NCBI): domain Eukaryota; kingdom Metazoa; phylum Chordata; class Mammalia; order Eulipotyphla; family Soricidae; genus Crocidura; species Crocidura indochinensis. The sequence goes on from PVKC010007446.1 coordinate 20,132, forward strand.
GAGGAACAACAACAACAACAACAACAAAAGGGCCCCAATTTTGTGCCTTGAACAGTGAAAGTCTCAGAACTGCCCAGGCTTTTCTGCCTCTGACGTTATTGTCTTGAACAGGAAACAGATGCAAATCACGGCTGGTCCACACCATGCAATTCTGAGTCTTGGAATGAATGAACCCAGAATGTCGATTTTTCCCGAGATCCCCTTTTAAACCAGTGCTCAGATGGAAAGTGGGGACAAAGCTGTCCTTAGTATTGACTGTTTTTATGGAAACTGTTCATCAAACTGACTTACACAGGACGAATGACCTGTTTTTGGAAGTTTTCCTCAGGTCGAAATAACTAACCTTTGTGACACTTGTCAATCAGAGCCAGGACACCACAAGAGGCCCATGCCTGCTCAGATAATCCATTGTCCACTGTTCACTGTTGAGAGGCTGCCCAGCTTGCTTCATGCCCCTGCTCCAGGACACCTCTGCAGGCTCTGACTTTGATGCCGGGACATGTCCTCATTCCTTATCCCCCCTCACCCAGGGCAGCTTTGCTGCTGGCCACTTCCTGGCTGTCACCTGCTGCCATGGGCCCATCTCTCCTTCACAGAGCAATATCCTCCTGACTGACTCTGCCTTTAGAGTGAGCAATGTTTGATGACCCTCTTAAAATATTACTTCATGCACAGAGACCCTCGGCACCTGGAAACTGGAAGGAGACAACCAGCTCCACCCTAGATACTGTGAAAGCACGGTAGGACCCTCTTACCTGACAACAGCACTGAGGGCCCTGAAGAGCAACTGATTCTGCAGGGGTGAGGCTCCCCTCTCATTTACCACCCCACCCCAGAATCCCAGCTGTGAGGGAAACCCAGGCCACTCCTGGATCCAGTGAAACATTTGGGGATTAACACCTCCAATGGGGTTCTTTCTACTCACTTTGGGATTCTGCTTTGTTTTGCTTTGTTTCGGGGTTTTATTATTTCCCTACATGGAAACCCATACTTTGCATTTCATTTTGCTGGTTTAATAGCGATTCATGTGCAAAGCACAAAGCATACCTCAAAACCAACAGTAAATTAACAATAAGAAATCAGAATGAGCAAAGGCGCTGCATGCATTGCAGCAGAAATACCAGGGAAAATAAGCTTAATGGCAACAAGATGGCCCTTTGGGGACGAAACCTACTGCAGGTCTCTCATTTTACTTACTTTTCTTGTGAAAAACATCATATGACTTGCTCCTTTGTGCATGAATAAAACATTAGGTGAACAGCAGCCGTGCTACAGATTTTAAACAAGGAGAATAGGTTGATGATTCTCCTTGGTATTTCTCCTCTTTCTTGTAGGGTCCCTCCTTGGGGAACTTTGTTTTGCCTCCTTGTTCTCCACTCCACACATATTAATGGAGTCCAGCTGTCAGGTGGCTGTCACAGCAGTGAGAACCTTGACAGCAAATGAACACTTTTGAGTATAGCCCTGAGAGGGGTGCTGGACCCTGGATCCTCCCTTGTCCCAGAGCAGTGCACCTTCTCAGGGACCTGCTGAGGGCCAGCATGGCTGCCTGGATGTTCCAGGTCACCTAATTCCCAGTTTCTTCCTTGTTCCCAACAGGGTTGACTGTTGCTCCTCCTTGATCCCAGACTGACTTCAACTTTGAGTCTTGCTTTCTACTGATGCTTTTCACTCTGATCCTCAGAGGGTGTGAGGGACCTTCAGGGACTGTGAGTAGGACCCTCAGTGACTGAAGGATCCTCAGTGACTGGGTGTGGGACCCCTCAGTGTCCATGAGGGACCTTGGGCTATTGCTGAGTTCTCTGTCATGTGCCGTAGCCCTCCTGGAGCATATCTCCAGCCCAGGCTGAATTTGTGTCAGAACAGCAGATGCTGCCTCAGGGAGCAGTGAGGCTCTAGGCTGGCCTCACGTCCAGCAGTTCGTCTGTGTTTTTCTAGAAATAGCTACAGCTGGTCATTATTTACATCCTTAAGTCTGTTTGATTCCTAAACCACAGTCCAAATGTTTTCTTTGAAAATCTCTAAGTATGGAGACATTTCCACAGAAAGCGTTCTGTGCTCCTGGCAGCACTGAGCTGAGAAGAGGCGGCCCGTGTCAGACTGACAGTGTTGCACCCCGACATAGCTGAGGAGCAGAGCACTGCCTGCAGAAGCAGCCCTTTGGACTATTCTGTGGGCAAATGCGGCCTTGGCTCCCAGAGTGTGCCTCTGTGTTGGTCCAGGCCCATTGGCTGAGGGTGAGGAATTGCCTTCTCAGTGCCTTTTGGGCAATATCTTGGGCCCGTATTAGAATGCAGGTGTTGGAACACAGGGGCTGTGTCTGACACTGTGGAGATACAGGAGCATCTGTGGGGACACTGTTCTCCGGTCTGTAGGCCTGTTCTGGCTGTCCCTGCTTGGAGCCCAGTGTGTCCAAAGACATGTCCACATGGTACAGCCCGCAAATGCCTGAGTCCCTGCCAGGGGGACAAGATTCTCTGTGGAGATAGGATGGCTGAGCTGGGGGCACTGGTGCCTGAGTTCAACCTTGCTGGCTACCCGCTACACACAACAACTGTGTGTCCCTCATGACAGCTCCTTCTTTTGTTTTGTTTTGTTTTTGTTTTTGGGCCACACCCAGCGGTGCTCAGGGGATACTCCTGGCTGTCTACTCAGAAATAGCTCCTGGCAGGCACGGGGGACCAAATGGGACACCGGGATTCAAACCAACCACCTTTGGTCCTGGATTGGCTGTTTGCAAGGCAAACACCTCTGTGCTATCTCTCCAGGACTGACAGCTCCTTCTAATGACCATCACATCAGGGGCCAGAGACTTTCTGGTACTTTCCTCATAGCAATGAGCCCACAGTTTCCCTGTTCCACTGTCTGAAGCTTCTCCACACATGGTGGTGCCTGGGCCAGACCCAAGGGACTAATAGAGCTTCTACAACCTCTCCTGGGGGGCAGCAATTGCTTTCCCTGGGGTGAGCATTGGTTTTTTAATGCCTATGCCAAGGAAAACAGAGAGTGACCATAAAAGCCTCGCCGAGGAAGCACTTCATTCCATTGCCACCTGTTTGGTGTGGAACCCCAATACCTCAGATGCCCCCCACACCCTCAGATTCCACAGACACCCACTATGCCCCTGAGTTGGCTGCACCTTCCCCAGACTGAGGCTGGACTGATCTCTGGCACCGTGACTGCTGAGGGAGAGACCATGTCGAGCTGTTAGTTGGTTCCAGCTGGGGCCTGGCCTGAGAGTGTGGGGATTGTGTGTCCGAATCTTTGAGGACAGTGTACCCTGAGGGCCTCCACCTCCTCAGAAATTGATGGAGAGCCTTGATTGGAAAAGGACGAGAAAAAAAGATTTTATTGAGAGCGGACTGATTTCTGATTATGACCTTCAGCCCCATGCATTCCTGTTCTGTCTGTGTAAGCCCTGTCCCATGAACCCCTGGTCTGCTCTGTTGATGGTCTTCGTCCTTTGCATGCGACTCTTGTTCAATGTCTTTGTAAAGTTTCTTTTATTTTTAGTTGTGTTTGGGGGCCATTGCCATGGTGCTCTGGGCACACTCCTGACTACACACAGGGCTCCCTCATAGCGAAGCTCAGGGGACATCTGGGGTGCCAAGGGTAGAAACTGGTTCACCATATGATCTACAATGTGCCACAATCCCAGTCGAATCCTGGTAGCCTTTTATAGAAAACACTGGCTTGATTTTTTAACTTATTTGAGAATTCCAAGAATGTAGATAAGAAAAGCTTAAGAGTTGCATGGCACGGAGACCTTGCCTACACTCAGGTCTGGCAGGGAGAGTGTTGGTGTGTTTCAGGGCCAACAGGAAAAGACATTTCCACAGATATGCAAGATCATCCAAATAAACATGAGAAAAAGCCACCTCAGTTCCTCCTTACATGCTCCCAGCAAGAGTCCGCTGAGTCATCAGAGCCACTCTGTAAAGTGTGCAGAGGAACACAAGCAAAACACAGTCACAGGATGCCAGAACCAGTGCACTGGCCACATCTAGGCCACCCATCTGCATGTTCTTAGCATGGAAGACAAGGAGAAATGCAGGCAGCTGGACCCTGAGCACCACTCAGCATCTACAAGGACATTGTGGAAAACTGTAGCGTGCTTTGAAATGGACCGAGCCTGGCATCTACCGGAGCCACATATAGGCGCATTCAGGGATCACTATGTGAGGTTTGTGACCTTGCACAGGTGATCCCCTTGATGACGGAGAGGAAATTTCCCTCAGTGCCTGGCCATAAGGCAATAGAAACCCACTAACAAATAAACTCACTGTGTATTTCCCACTGCCCACAAATACTTCTGGAATAGTCCAAACAAGGCCCAAGCAAACACTTGAGCATGTCAGAATGAGCAGAGAAGAATGAAGCATTCAGACGGAGCTCAACATGCCGCTGCTTTCCAGGGTGGGTGCAGCCCAAGGGGAAGGTTGGAAGCAGGGTGTCCTGGAGCAGAGAGAGAGAGAGAGAGAGAGAGAGAGAGAGAGAGACAGAGACAGAGACAGAGAGACAGAGACAGAGAGATAGACAGAGAGAGACAGACAGAGAGACAGACAGAGAGACAGACAGAGAGAGAAGAGAGAGAGAAGTCTAGGTCTGGGGATCCTGGAGTCGAGAAAGAATATGGATTCCGATCTGGGAGATCCTGGAGCAGCAAGGATGGGGTTTCACTCTGGAAGATGGTGAGGCAGGGAGGGAGCTCAGGTCCAGATCTAAGGCTTGCCTTTCAGGACCAACTCTCTCATGCTGGAGATTTCCTTGGGGGAATGAAGCTGTTGTCAAAACTAGCTGTATTGAACCCCTGTTTCTCAGCAGCTAGAAGGTGCATTTCCTGCTGTGTCATGTCGCCAGCGGCAGGAATGAGCCAGAGCTCACCAGGCCCCTAAGATGAGCTGCTGTGAAGGGAGGGACAAGCTCTATGTTCCCTGAACATAGAGGACTCCTCTGAAGGTATGGATTCCCCACCCTGTGGTGGTTCCCACTTTTTGGAAAGTCACCTCACTGCCTGCCAGAGCTGTTCCAAAGTTGGCAGCTCCTTTCACGTGGAACTTCATCAGCCATAACAAAGCAGCTTATGAACACTACCCAAGACATGGGCCTGGGCCACAGCATGAACAAAGGCCCAGGGCTTCTACCACTCACCCAGCATCCCCTCTCATCTCCTTTATCCAATCTCCTTCACATCGGTGGTCAATGCTGCCTCCTCTCTCTCTCCCTCCTGAACATTTTCTACTCCCAAACAGGGGTGCTAGGCTGGGGACATCCATGCTCTCCATGTACTGCTGGGCCACTTCCCCAGAGCCCAGCTGGACCTTGCAGTGGGAGGTGATGGCTGGGTTTCTGGACCAGACAAGCAACATGAGTCCCCTGTGCCCACTCACGTGCTGGACTGGGTGTGTGTGACAGACATATGGAGAAGAAAGACAAAGATCAGATGCCATCCCTGCTCTGTGTCACAGAGAAAAGGCAATGACCCTTCAGTTTCCTGGACAAGAATGAGGTGGTTGAGTGCAGGGCTTGGGCACAGGCTACACTAGACATGAGAATGGCAGAGGTAAGGTGAGGCACAGGTGTGGTAGAGGGCCATGAGTTAGTCCACCTGGGACAGAAACATTGATGCTGTCGAGCTATTTCAGGAGAGGACCAGCACAGAGTTTCCACTCCTGTGCCCATGAAAGGCTGGGCAGGGGGCATGGGGGTCTGTTGAAAAACAGCCCTGGATGGGGCTGGATGGTGATGGGATGGATGGAGAGACCTTTCTCCTCCAGCCCAGGCCGTGTGTCTCCAACCCCCTCCAGCCGGCAGGTCTGAGGGTTCAGGGTGTCGGCGAGGAAGCAAACTCACAGGCTGTCAGGCTTTAGGAGACATCAGTTTTATTCAGGGCCCTACCAACATGTGTGGCCCTCTTTCAGCCATCTCTCCTCCAGCTGCTTCTCCCTTGCTGCATCTCTCTCAAGCTCCCAATCAATCTATCTCTCAATCAAACTCTCTTCCTGCCCCTCAGGTGATCCTCTTGATACCTCCCAAAGACCCCTCCCAGAAATGGGCTGGTCTTACTATCAGGTAAGGTTACACAGGAAGAATGGGGAATGGGCTAACATTCTGCCCTTTTCTTAAAACGAATAAAGCAAAAGAGCATAGGTTATCCTGACTTCCACCTTCAGCCAAAGGCAGATAATATTTCCATAGCAACAAAGTTTAAAGTGAAAATTAACATATCAGCCTTTTCCATAATTATAACTTTTCTGCAAAATACACTTGTAACTTAAAATTTTCTTAATGTTTATCTACCAAGCACTATCCTGGAACTTCTTTGTTCCTATTCTTCTTAATGCTATTTAACCAAGCAGGGGTCCTGCTTGAATTCTCTCTCCCTTCCTTGCTATGTGATCTTCTGCCTGACCCAGTTCATTCTTATTTTTAAACTTTTTATTGATAGATTGATTGATTGGTTGATTGGTTTTTGGGCCACACCAGCAGCACTCAGGGGTTACTCTGGGTTTCAGACATCCCTGAAGTCTCTGAAATCACTCCTGGCAGGTTTGTGGGACCATATGGATGCCTGGAATTGAACCGAGTCCCTCCTGGGTCGGCTACATGCAAGGTAAACACCCTACCACTGTGCTATCTTTCCATCTCCAGACCTATTTCTTCTGTCAAAGTTGCCACCACTACCTGGAGTGTTGGGGCTACTGTGTCTGGGTTACATGCCATCACTATCTACACCAGTTGCCCCTACTTACTAGTGTAATGCAGTTCTCACTGTCAGGCCTGTCAGAGCCCAAGTCACAGGAACCAAGAAACATACCACCCCGAAATAGAAACAAATATTTATTTGTGGTGCTAAAGATTTTGAGTTCGACCCACGAATCTGGCTTTCTCTTTTTGAGTCACATCAAGTGTTTGTTGACTGGGAAGCCTGGGGTTTATTTTCATCACACTCTGTTTTTCACTTGTGCCTCTGAAACAGTATTTGTTCATCTCCTTGCCTCCTTTTTAAAGTATCTACTTTAGACCATTCCAAGTAGGCTGTGCCAAAGCCTGGTTTTCTTGGACCTAGTCTTATTTGTGGTTCCCTGCTTTTGGGAACTGTAGGTTTCACTTGACCCTGTTCAAGGTGGTTGGAATCATTGCGAGTTTTATTGGGGGTGGGTGGACCACACCTGCAGTGCTCAAGGGTCACTCTGGATTCTGCACAGAAGTTATCCCTGAGGAACTTGGGGACCAAAGCAGGATCTCCCACATGCAAGGTAAACCCCTCCCCACCCCCGCTGCACTTTCTTTTGGTCCCTCAGTGGGTGTTGTTAAAAGTGACCTTCCTCAGAACCTACCTGTTGTCCTGTTTCCAAGCCCTGTCAGATGTCCTTACTTAGCCCCAACTCCCAAATTTTTGTCCCCTTCCTCTATAACCCCCCAGTTTAGGTGTTGTCTTGGGCATTGTAGAACTAAACTCTGGCTGCCTTTTGTTCCTATGTGGCACCTTCTCTCCTCTGAATGTTGCTGCCTAGGTTCACAGAGCTTTTTCTCAGCCAGGGGAGGCAAGATCTAGGCTAGGGGCTCAGTGTGAGAGCTGAGAGATGGTATCTCTGAGGAACTGTGTCCCCATGTGTGTCTGTAGGGACTGTGTCCCCTGTGTATGTGTGTCTGTGTTTCTGTGAAGTACTGTGTGAGATACAGTGTGAAAAGGAGTGACTCGGGCCGGGCGGTGGCGCTGCAGGTAAGGTGCCTGCCTTACAGCGCTAGCCTTGGACGGACCACGGTTCGATCCCCCGGTTCCCATATGGTCCCCCGTGCCTGCCAGGAGCGACTTCTGAGCGCATAGCCAGGAGTAACCCCTGAGCGTCACTGGGTGTGGCCCAAAAACCAAAAAAAAAACAGGAGTGACTCGTGTCTGTGAACACAGCCATGGCCCCTGGGCCACCAGCCTGGCTGCTCATGGGCCTCCTGGATTCTACACCCAGGACCTTTAATCTGGTGACCACAGGCTTGAGAGTGGCTCCCAGAGCCAGGGGGCTGCAGGCAGGGGGCAGCAGGCAGGCTGGCCAGGCCCAGCTGCCACCACAGCTCCATTTCAAAGGATGCTATTTTGGAGCAGTGATTAGAGAGTGTCCTGTGTACAAAAAGATGCTTAGCCTGCAGGGAGGAAATGTGGGGCCTGGGCCAAGCCTGTGTTATGGGGTCACTACATCCAACTGCGCCCAGATGGGAGAGGCCTCTGGCTCTCGAGAGCATGAAGTTCTCCCACTGACATTGCTCACAGCAGAACAAATCCATGTCCTATGTCCTAACCTACCCCACCTTTTCCTGGACTGGTCTCTAGAGTCCTGGTGCTGGTGACCCCATGTTTCTGGGCAAGGCCCACAGGTGGGGGACAGAGGGAGTGAAAAGGAGGACAAGAAAGAGAAGGAGGAGGAAGAGGAGGATAGCAGAGACTAATGCCCTTCCCGTTTCCAGCCCAGTTCTAGCCAAGCACTAGCTGAACATGAAGTTGTGTGGTTATGTGCTGAAGACAATGACTATCAGTATACCAGTCACGCAGAGACCATGGCCCCCACTGCTCCCCTAAACCCCAATTCTGTGAAGTCATTTCTGGACTGTGCCACGTGCACTCCCAACCTGATGTACCTGTCTCTGAGCATTCCTTGGAGGGGACACTATGCTCACACAGGCCCCAAAGTGAGCCGGGGCTCTGGGCCCTGTCCCCACAGCTGCCTGTGGGCCACTGCACTAACCTGGACCCCACAGGCCTCAGCCAAGGTCTCTGTCTGAAGACAGCCCCTGTGCTGTATCTGTGAGAGGGAAACCTTGATTTGGTGCAGACCAATTGAAAAGGGGCCAATTCTGGGTGGAAAGAGCATAAGTCGAGTAATCAGACAACACCCTGAGGCCCCACAAGGAAAAGGGTCCTGCCTCCACCGGTCCTCAGCCAGGCTGCCCAGATTGGTGGCTAAACCATTCATATGATTATATGCTTACTGCTGTGAGTCTGTGTGGGCTTGATATGGATCTTAATTTAATAAATATCCATTTAATTAAAAGCATGCAAGGCAGTCACTCTGGCCCATTACCAATCTGGGCTTCAATTGGATCCTCGGAGCAAGAGAACGAGATAGATATCTGGATAAAACAGATATGTAGATCATGGAATTGTACTCACACCCGAAGATACTCACATATTACTCTAGCTCTGTGCTCAGGGATCCCTCCTCGCAGGACTCAAGGACCACATGAGGTGCCAGGAATGATTAAATTATATCAGCTGCATACAAGGCAAAAGCCTTCCTGACTGTACTATCTCTCTTGCCTCTAGTCCTACAGTACAGCACCAGCCAGCCATAAAAGGAGTCCGATCCTAATTGTGGTCG
>PVKC010007447.1:0-29520 GCA_004027635.1 Crocidura indochinensis
CATATAAAATATTTTGATGCATAAATATACATTGTAATGTATGAATTACATTACAAAAGTCAAAGCTCAAAGGTCTATTTACAATGTACATTGTAAATTTAATCAAACTATTGAATATAACATATTATTTTATATAATATAAATAATCTTAAAGGGAAAACTAAAACTAAATATAATCCAAACATAGATTGGTAAGTGGTATGGTCACTAATGTTATTTATTAAATTCTTTCTTCCATGACCTTTCTATTTTCCTTACTTTCAGAAAAATTAAAACAAAAATTTAGCATATTCAGAATTCAGTAAATGCAATGTCCAAATTTGTCATACTGTAGAACTGTTTACACAGAGCTATACTCGATGCTATACATTGGAGCCATGGAATTTTTCATGTAGTAGACAACATGTCTGGAATATGTAAGACTCTGAGTTCTGTCTAGGGGTCACATGCTCCTTGGTCCTCCAAATAATTCTCCTGGTCCTTATGAACACTAATAGTGTGCCTCTTAAATATTTTCTAATTTTCTTAAATTTCATTACTATTTAATGTCAAATATTTAATAGAATAATAATATATGCCTATATGCAAATTCCCATAATCCATATGTAATTTTCTTTGCCCCATTGTAAAACAGTTCTTTTATTTGATGGGCATGATCTTTAAGTCAAAAAGAAGATCAAATATATTTCAATGTGCTGAGATAAATTACCTTTCAATGGGTAAAAAATTGATAAAATAGAATTATCAACTTTTATATGGAAATAATATTATTATAATATAAAATTTATTAATGTTAATTAAAGTCAAAGTAGTTAAGGCAATTATGAAAAGTACTACCACTATTTAGGAAAATAGTTCTACTAATGCTATATGGCTATACTATATAATATGCTAAGTAATGGCATTCACACCTAATCTTTGAATGTTTGATTCTGAGACTCATATGTCATTGCAATGAAGATTCCAGTATTGAATCATTTTCTAATTAAGTTGGACATCATCTTACAACTATTTTAATTGGACCTTTATAAAAATTATTTCATCATTTATAATAATAAATTTGCACCAAAGCAAGATGCATGAATTCGATAAAACAAATCAAATTGACTTAATTCCTTTTTTGTAAAAATCAGTCAGTGTAAAAAATGTACATAATTTGAACTACATACTTTCTTATGTATCTGAAGTTAAAACCATTTTGTTTATAGACCTTTGCTCAAATAGTAAGCTGGAATGGGAAAGATCTTGAGTCATCTACCTTGACTATCATTTGTCTGCTCGATTATTAAGATCTTCTCTACACTTGAACATCTATTTGTATTGATTCATATGTGACATAAATATTCAAATTTTCCTGATAATAATTAAAGACCTATGCTCTTCTTTGGCTTCTAATTTTCCAAAGATACTTCTTCCAAGCACTCAATATTTCAGCCAAACTGTCAGCTAGCAATTTCCAATAAGTCAAAGCACATTTGCACTTCTTAAAAAAGTGAAGTGGCCAGTGAAAATGGAAAACAAGTTACACTGTTTAAAATTTTACCCTATGGTTTTTACCTTACACCATTTTTTAGATTCACTCATGAGAGATGCTATATATAAATATATATATTTATATATATATAGTTGAAGATACTCAATTTTGATACAATAATTTTAAATTGGTCTCACCACATAATTTATTGGTCAACTAATTTACTGAGCATTAAAAATGCATTATATTGTCTTTTATATAAGGTATTATACCAGTGATTAGCAACAAGAAAAATTTTGAATTTTAGATATTACTAATTTGTGATTCTAGACATACCTATTAATCTCATGTATACTTTTCAATTGATTAATAATTTCTTTTTTTGGTTTTGGGCCCACACCTAGCAGCACTCAGGGATTACTTTTTGTTATGTGCTCAGAAATCAATCGTGGCAGGCTCAGAGTACCATATAGGATTCCAGGTATTGAACTTTGGTCCATCCTGCATTGGCTGTGTGCAAGGCAAAGGGTGTGTTATTAATTCCTTATAATAAATTCTTTATGTGCAAATATAGTTTTTGTTTTGTGGTTAGATAATAGCAAGTTAATGATGTGTAAATATTAGACTGAATGATTACTTAATAATGTTCTTAAGTATTCAGTCTCTCCTACAACATAGCGATAAGATTTTAATTTGGTATATTTTATTTTCTTATTGTGATAATTAAGATTATTTGATATAATATGTTTCTCAGTATTAACATTTCATTTATTGTTTGTTATTAATATAGTGTGTTATTACATAGAAATGGACGTTAGGAATTTAAGAATCATGAGATATCAAAGCAGCAGTATTATAAAGTTATGGGATATCTTTCATTTTGCAAGTAGAAATTCCTAGTAAATATAATCTAGCCAAGTTAAATTTACATTTTTGTCTAAATTTAAAGTTGAATAACTTGGCTATATATACCTTTTAAAATAAAATAATAAGAGTACAAACAGAAAGAGTAATTTAAAATAAAAAATGGTCTTTCAAATAGAGCAAGAGAACAAACATATTTTATAAAGGGATTTGTTTACACATGTACTACAAAACCATTGTATCAAGGCAAAATATGTACAAGCAACTGCAGTGATATTCAAGATAGTGTACAAGATATCATTACTAAATGGTTATTCAACTCCAGGATCAGCAACACCTATTTTAGATATTCTTATGTATAAATTTATACACAACATAATATTTAATTACACATTTATTAATTACTTTGCTAATACCTTCACTTAACAAATAGATATGGTTATATATATTGTGTCCAATGTGGATTATGTAATGCATAATAATAGTTCCATTTATGTAAATGAATCATTAATATCATGATAGTTGTGCTTTATAAAATTTAAAAATCATGATAGTTATTTTGTCATAGTAGGCCAGAGGAGAAAGAGAAGCATATTGAAATAATTTGAAATATGATGAAGGTGGGGAAATAGATAAATATAAAGTGTTATAGAAACTGACATTGAGTTAAGTGTGTTTTAAGAACTGGTCATGAGGAGACTGTGAAATTAAGTGTTCTTTTTCTTGGATTACAAATCAGGATTTTCATCTAAATTTGGCAAGAAACTGATGTTCCAACAGTGTTTTTTGTAGCATTGGTTAATTTTGGATGTGGACAAGCTGTGACAGAGAAAAGATGTAAAATATATAGCAGAATACAGACCTCTGATCCATCCGGAAAATGCCACTTTGATGTTTCTCATAATTAAAATCCTATTTTAGATGTTGCTTAGTATTTCTGCTATTTAAATAAAGATATATTATAACATTTATCCATAGTGAATTTTTAGAAAGTAAAATCTGATGTAGAGTCATTATTTAACATTCTAGGAATAAATTTTAAAACACTTATTTCTGGTTTTAAATCATGCATATAATTACACCATATGGTGAAATCAAAATGTGACTTCCTCTACATTGAACTAGACATACATTTTAGGAAACCTCCGAAACATAATGGAATATAAAATATTTATCATGTAAGCTTGTATTTTATATACTGGTCACTTAAAAATAACAAGTGGATATGAGTAAAAGAAAAATTATAGTTAAACTAGACATAAAACTATGATTGATATATTTAATAATGTTATTTGAGTACAAAGTACAAAATACAGCTTGAATATTTTTATTTTATCATTGAAAAGTTTCAATTATTTTAAAAAGCTACAAACAAATTCTGTGTTAACCAGGAAATAGTGCTAGCAACAATTCCAAGAACAGAATTTAGATATGTAGAAAAATGTTATAATTAGTAATGTGATTCATTATAAAGTTAAAATTAAAAATTGAATCATATCAGTATTACAAATTTGAATCACATCAGTTTTAAAGTTGAATGTCATTGCTTCTTAGAAAATTTATTCCCGTGATATTAACTATATGCACTATTTTCCCCTTATTTGTTTCCTTTTGTCTCTAGACTAACATTAAATGCAATAAATATTTAAATCATATTTTCCTATTTTCCAAAGACTACTTTTGTTTCTTTTTAAAAAATGATGTTATAGAATATTTGTCATCCAACTCATCTTTTTATAAACTTATTTATCTAAGACTTTCTAAATAAGAACAACATATGGAAAGATGCATTCTAAATAACTATCTCATTATTTTTAATGTATTATGAATGGAAAATTCAAAAACACATGTGGCTAAAATAGGATTTTATAATTTCATTCATATTAGAGACATTAATTTATTTCATCTTGGTGTTTTACCAGACAGAAAATCACATAGAAAAAAATCATTAACAGAGAAACAGCCTTTCATTCATCAGCCTCCCTTAGCTCCTTAATTTCAATATGAAACAAATATTTCAGTTGTTTTAAATGCTTTTGAGGACAAGTTTGTTTATTTATTTGTTTATTTATTCATTTATCTATTTATTTATTTATTTATTGCTCTTTGGGGCCACAGTCAGTAATTCTCCGGGGTTACTCCTGACTATGAACTCAGAAATCGCTCCTGGCTTGGAAGACCATATGGGATGCAAGGGGATCAAACCGCAGTGTTTCCTAGCTCAGCATGTGTAAGTCAAACACAACTTGCGCCACAGCTCAAGCCCCTAAAGTTTAATTGTAATACCTCAATAAGAAGGTTTAAGATGAGTATATTTTTTCTTTCTCATGTTGTGAGTTAGAGTCAGATTTGTTTTAGAGTAATTGGTTTAGTCTTATTTCTACTTAAGTATATTTCAGGATCATGATGAGCAAGTAATTGATTAAACTTATTTGTTAGTACAACTTCTTCTATGAGCTGTTCATGATTTTCCCATTTTATATTTGATGCAGGAACACAAGTATAACTCACAATAGATCATATATTTTACCTATAATATGATATATTTCACAAAGTATCATTTCTAAATTTCTTAGTTTAAAAAAGTTGAGCAAAAGACAGTAGTGGTATTTAGGTGACATAAGGAAGACAGAAAAGAAATGAAAAAGAAAAAAAGTGTAACTGGCTATTAGGGTCCTCGTCTCTAATTCCCTTTTTAGGAATAACTTTTCTCACAATATTGATACAAGATTTGATACAAGTTAAATTGCATTTATGTGATAATAGTATTTTATGATATATGGAGATGAATTAAAATACTTTTAATCAGGTGGTGGCAGAGAGATTGTACAATAGGTAAGGTACTTGCTTTGCACATCACCAATCCAAGTTCTATCCTTGGCATCCTGTATGATTCCCCCGAACACGACTTGGAATTATTCATAGACAGGTGTAACTCCTGACCATCATCAAGAGTGGAACAAAAAAAATCTATACTTTCCTATACTGAAGACTAAATATATTTTAAATATCTATTGAGTTGAATATCAAGTAACTTGTCAGGAAAGCTTGTCAGAAAAAATCATGGGCTGCATAATCTTGGTTTTAGTCTCTTAATAAACGTTAAGAGAAAGAGAGCCATAACAAGTTAGTGCTCTAAGATTTTTACATAAATATTTTTATTTTAAGCATTCTTTGTGATATAAGTACTTCAATTATTCCTTTCAGAGTGGCTTGATTTCTAGCCGTGCATAGAACTTTTATAGAACTTCTAACTGTGCATAGAACTTTTAGATGTTGGGATCCAAAATAAAGGTAAATATATTTTTTCCTATCCATTCTTTTTTCTTGCCAGTGATTCATGCAAGATGGAGTGGAGATATTTTTATATTGCCTGAATCTAAACCAAATTATACATAGCTTAGAAACAAATTTATTTTTCAACTTTATTTTTTCAAATTTATTTTTTCTATTTTATTTTATGAAGACAAAGATGCAAAGAGAGAGGACAAGGTGAAGTAACAGTGGGAAGACAATCACCCATATACAGAATTCTCATTTTCAGCCAAAAAACATTAAGAAAAATAAAACAAAACATATGCACAATTACTTTGTCACTCAAGTACCCAGATTGTAATACATTCTAATATTTCTTAGCAGTACTCAAAGCAATTTAAAGCCACAAAATTTATGTAACTCTTTTAAGATTAAAGGCTATAGTACTGTTGACACAGTTAATCATAATACATTATTTCATTAAGGATGAGTCAAAGGAGCACAGCAAAGAAGGCATTATAGTGACAATTCACCTCTAATTGTGAGGTGAAACCAACGGACACTCCACATCATCCTGACTTTGATGTAGAATATGGACATATTCCAGTATCCACAGCTATAGAAACCTGACACCAACAACAGTGACTGTGAAAAATAGAGGTGTATTGACACTGTAGACAATGACTTGGGTTGGACAACCTCATATATCTGGAAACTAAAGTTGGTCTTATGCCAGAAACTTCAGGGATAAAGTCTCCTTTTTTCTTTTTTTTTTTTTTTGGTTTTTGGTTTTTGGGTCACACTGGCAGCGCTCAGGCTCTATGTTCAGAAATCACTGCTAGCAAGCTCGGGGGACCATATCGGATGCCGGGATTCGAACTAATGACCTGTGCATGAAAGGCCTTACCTCCATGCTATCTCTCCATTCCCCAGTCTCCTTATATTTAGGCCAAGGCTTTTCCTTTCCATGTCCCCTTTATTTTGCTGGGCCTATGCAAGCAATTGCCACTCTAACACCTTCAACTATTTTAATGCATACTTAATTTACTAGAAAAGTACTCTTTGAGCTAAATTTAATGAAAATTACACTTTGTGGTTTCAAGTTGTATCAGAAGACAAAAGCACTCTAATAATTTAGGCAATAGTAACAAATTGATCTTGTCTGTATAGTAGCTACACATATAATGTTTTAATGTATTTTTGTGGTCTTCTAATCTCATCCTATAAAAAGGTTAAAATAGGGGCCCGGGAGATAGCATGGAGGTAAGGTGTTTGCCTTCCATGCAAAGGGTCATCAGTTCGAATCCCAGTGCCCCATATGGTCTCCCGTGCCTGCCAGGAGCAATTTCTGAGCACGAAGCCAGGAGTAACCCCTGAGCACTGCCGGGTGTGACCCAAAAACCAAAAAAAAAAAAAAAGGTTAAAATAGTGCTATAATCTCATTGTATACCTGTTTATAATATTTATAAATGTGTCAAGATTTTTCAAAAATTCAGACTGTAAGGAAGAAATAATACAGATATAACGTGCTTGCCTTTCATGCAGTCCAACCGGGTTTCCCACACATACGTTACTCTGAGACCATCACAAGTGATCCTGGAGTAATCAATAAATACTAAACACTGCTGATTATGGCAAAAGTAAAATAACAAAGACAAGAAAACCAAACAAAAACAAATAATCAAGAAACAAATAAACACAGAATGTAAAGTTTGATCATTATATCATATTATCTCTATTCAATTAGCAATGGTGTGATGTTTTTAAAATGATTTCCTTAGATTATTACCCTGTTTTCAGAATTAGTCAGATTAAATCATGTTAATTTTTCCCATATGTAAAAAGATTTAATGTAATATTTACATTTCAGAAAAACCAAGTTTCAATTTTCCTTTAGTGAAACAATATTCACTAAAATTTTGTGTGATCAATTTTAATTATGAAAATTAATGATCAGTTATGAAACTTGAATTAAGTAGTATAGTTTTAATTTTGAACTTTTATCATTAATAAATTAGGATAATTTTTCACTTTAAATTCACAATTATAATGAACAGCACCAGGCTTAAATTAACTCTCTCTTTTTATTTTATTTTGTTAAAGCAGAATATGGTATCCAAATAAAATTGACCCATGAAAATATCATTGATTTATATAAAGCATTTAGCCACTGTTAATCATATTAAAATTTCCCTGTTATAGATTTGTTTATATATTAATGTGTGCAATAAGACCTAGAACCAATTCACACATATCTGTATATCAAGTCATCCAGAAATGCAGAACAATAAATATAGAATTTTGATCTTCTCTTAACAAATTTATTTTATTTTTAATAATTATAACATTAGACACAATTGTAATAAAATTATTTCTAATATTAGAAAGTTCTAAGTTTGAGAGCAGACTCCTGACTTCATTTATTTCTAAGTATTAAATAAGAAAACAGTTAAGGGGCCCGGGAGATAGCATGGAGGTAAGGCGTTTGCCTTTCATGCAAAAGGTCATCCGTTGGAATCCCGGTGCCCCATATGGTCCCCCGTGCCTGCCAGGAGCAATTTCTGAGCATGGAGCCAGGAGTAACCCCTGAGCACTGCTGGGTGTGACCCAAAAAAAAACAAACAAAAAAAACAGTTAAAACTATTATTACTGCACAATTCCCTACATCATTCTTCAAAACGATGCATTTTTCTATTAATAATTGTATAATAATTATGAAAGAAACATGCATTTTCATTACTCACTTTTATCAAATACACTAATAAATATTAATGCAATTTAACATTAGTATGATTTAATAAATAAGAATAATTCATTTTTATTTTCAAGAGATATACACAAACTCTTTAAAATAAATGCACTTGATTCTTATTCCCATTTTATTTTATTTTTTTCTTTTCCTCAAACAGAACCACATAACTTGAACCAACTTGTTCCACCTTTCAATTTGAGGGGAAGCAAGGGAGGGCACCAAGACCAAACAGTTGTATGATCACTGAGTAGTAAAAAAAAAAATGATCAGCCTTAAATAACAAACCCAATCCAAGGACAACAGACTTGATACCCAATCTACAACAAGCTAGACACAGAGGGGACCACTTATAGTAGCAGTCCTGGGGGACGGGGTGGTAAAGGAGGGGGGATATGAGATGTATGTTGGAAGGTGAAAGGAGGACAACTTTGGTGGTGAAAATTCCCCTGATCCAATGTCAATATGTACCTAAAATGTTACTGCAAAAGATATGCAATCCACTTTGATCAAAATTAAAAAATCATTATTAAGAAATAAAAATAGGAAAAACAAAACAAAAAAATAATAAAAAATTGGGGCCAGAGAGGTGGCACTAGAGGTAAGGTGTCCGCCTTGCAAGCACTTGCGTAGGACATATCCCCCGGCGTCCCATATGGTCCCCCCAGCCAGGAGAGATTTCTGAGTCCATAGCCAGGAGTAACCCCTGAGCGTCAAACTGGTGTGGCCCCAAAACCAAAAACAAACAAACAAACAAATAAATAAATAAAAATCAAAGCACTAAAATTTAAATAAAATAGAATTTAGCTAATGCTGCAGCAAACTAAGACATCTCATTTAGAGGACATTTTATAAATTTAAACAGTGATATTTGTGTATGTCTCTAATTTCTAGTCCCCTAAATAAACTATGAGTCCCTGTGAAGTGTATCATATCTAGGGGATATAAAATTTAGAGATTTTATAGACAAATTCAATACTAAATAAAAAATATAGTTTAATAAAGCACATATCTTAGAATGTTCTTGTCAATATGCATGCAATACAATTTTCAACATTAACAATATAGCCTATGTTATCTGTGTAAAGATAATTTTTAAATAATGGTTATCTATGAGCATGAGAGCTTCATATTTACAGTTAAACTGAAAAGACAATAGCATTATGCATTAAATGTCATACAAATAACTAAAGGGTGATTAATATGAGTTAATCTACTCACTAGTATTTACAATTTTTCTCTTATTATTATTATTATTATTATTTTATCTATTACTAAGCTTGAGAAATACCACCCTCACTTTTCTTTTCTTTTTTAATATCTTTATTTAAACACCTTGATTACATATACGATTGCAGTTGGGTTTCAGTCATGTAAAAAACACTCCCCTTCACCAGTGCAATATTCCCATCACCAGTATCCCAAATGTCCCTCCTCCCCATCCCACCACTGCCTGTACTCTAGACAGGCCTTCTACTTCCCTCATTCATTCACATATTTATGATAGTTCTCATTGTAGTTATTTCTCTAACTGTACTCATCACTCTTTTTCGTGTTGTGCAATATACATGATGAAATTTCATAATACCTTATTCATAAATAATGAAATATTGTAAGAAAAAAAAACAGTTTTAAGGACATCAAAAGGTAAGCTAAAAATGAATTACATTTTTCCAACCTAATTCTATGAAATGAATGCTGGGTTGTAAATTTAAAACATTTACCTACTCTGGAAGTATTTTGTAATTCAAAAACCATCATTTTTTAAAGTATTCTGGCCACTTGGAGATTATGGAATTAGAACATCACACATTCACTTTAGTCATAGAAAAAAGTAGCTTGATTTATAATCACCTTTTCTTGAATCAATAGAAAATATTTATTGAAGTGATGTTTTGTTCTTTTTTCTTTTATTCTTTTTTCTTTTGCTTCTGCCTTTTTTTCTTCTTTTTTGTATTTTGGGCCACATCCAGTGAAGTTCAAGGGTTACTCCTGGATATGTGCTCAGAAAGTGCTCCTGGCTTGGCATACCATAGAGGACACTGGGGAATAGAACCATGATCCATCCTAGGTTAGCTAATACAAGGCAAAAGCCCTACAGCTTGTGACACTGCCCTGGCCCCATATTCTTTTCTTACATATGTGTCAAAAACATATTTCTATTAGTGTGCTTGTTCAGCTAAATGATATTTAAAACATAAGGAATTTTCTATAATTCTCCTGTCTCGATATAGCCCTGGTATTTTCTTTTTCTTTCTTTCTTTTTTGTTTTTTTGTTTTGTTTTGTTTTGTTTTTTTTGTTTTTTGGGTCACACCAGTTTGATACTCAGGAGTTACTCCTGGCTAAGAACTCTGAAATTGCCCCTGGCTTGGGGGACTATATGGGATGCCAGGGGTTAGAACCGTGGTCCTTCCTTGGCCAGCGCTTGCAAGGCAGACACCGTACCTCTAGCGCCACCTCACCGGCATCTCCCTGGTATTTTCTATGCTTCAAAATAATATCATGACAAGAACTAGTCAATAGAACAATACTGAAACAATCTTAAATGAATACTTATTAAAAACTTGCACCTTTTCTTCGTTATAATTAGAATTCCAGTGGATATTTCTTTCTGTTTACTTCTGAATTTTTTCTTACTTTAAAAATAGAACTTATTTATTTAAGCTCCTAATAGTTAGAGAAGGGTTATGTATATTATTATTTGACCTGTTTATTATTTAAAGTATCCTTATTATTATAAGTAATTAATTCTTTCTTAAAATCTCTGACATAGTCATGATTAGCAAAAAGGTTGTGGTTTTATCCTAAAGTTAGTAGTAGTCTATAAAAATATCTGTCATATTTTTAGTGATGACAAAATTTGTACAAAAATTATTTTAGTCAAATTAATTTTGGTCAAAAGACATTTTTGTAAGTCTGCATGCTTTCAAAAATGGTTGCTATTCTTTACATATATTTGCTACATTTTACATACAGCAAGGTGCACATGTAATTTTTATTACTCTGATTTTAGTTTTCTTGCAAACTTCACATTAAGCCAATAAATGAGTTAAGTCCAGAGTAATATTATTAAAGGAACTCTTCCAAGAATGTCTGTGAAATTGCATCTCAATACCCATTAGACATGGTGCTTTTTCTCTATAATCTGTATAGCAGAAGATGCAATTCCACAGCATTAAACAAAAAGGCATATTTGAAGTAAAGCTGTTTTTTTTTAATCACTAAGTTACATCTAACGCAAATAAACACCAGAACTCAATTAAAGGAAAGCTATTCAGCTTGACCCTCTGATCGTTTCAGTTCATTCTTTTATACTTTGAAAGTTGTAATAGAAACACAAGACCTGAGTTGAATCTAATTTGGGGCAACTGAAAAGAGGTGGATAGTCAGAAAATGTTGGGAAGGTGGTGAAAAGCATGTGTCGCTCAGAAGTAAAAGGGAACTAAAGATAACATTGCTAGGGAACTCCTTCAGTTAAAACTGAATATCAGAAATGTGAAAATGAGAAAGCTGCATCGGTTATGGTTCAAGGTTGAAATCCTAGGAAGTCAGTAGACAAGCAGTTTGCCTTAGAAACATGGCAGGAATATAATTCTAGATAGGAACTACCATCTAGTAATTGAAACTCTGACAAAGATGCATGAGATCTATTAGGAATAAAAACCCTAAAGTGGCTGCTGAGACATTTACAATTCTAAACTTCCCTTCCCTCTCTCCCCTCCTCTCCCTCCTTTTCACCCCTTCCCTTCATTTTCCTGCCCGCCCCTCTTCTCTCCTCTCTCATCTCCTTTCCTTCCCTCCCTTCCCTTACCCTTCCATCCCTTCTCTTACCTTTCCATCTCTTTCTGTTTCCTTTCTTTTCCATTTCTTACCTCTCCATTCCTCTCCTTCACCCTTCTCTTATCCCCTTCCCTTCTCTTTCCTTCCCATCCATTCCCTTCTCCTTCCTTTCCTTCCCCTACCCTTCCTTTCCCTGACTTCCCTTCTCTCCCCTGACCTTTCCTTCCCTTCCACGAGATGTTCTTCCCATGTTTTTCCCACTTGTGAAGAGGGTGTTTTTTACATGACTGAAACCCAACTACAATCATATTTGTAATCAAGGTGTTTAAATAAAGATATCAAAAAAAAGGTACTCCAGGTTAAGTTTCTACTTGAATTTAGATATAAAGGTTATAGAGAGACAAAGATGCTTTTATACTCATGGCACAGAGGTACTTTAGGGTAAATATATAGCAATTAGCACATAAAGACTGAAACTTACTCATTTTATTATAAACTGTCTACATTTTGGTACATTTTCATGCTTTTTAGAAATATTCTTTGACAAGCATCAAGAATAAAGTGAGAACTTACCTATAGAAATAAGCTTAAAATAAAATCCTTAGGTGGGAGGTATTCCTCAAACTTGAAGGAAATTCTTTGAGAAAGAATTTATTATTTCAAAGCGTATGCCAGATATTACATAGAATCAAAAGCTAGATATTTTCAGAAATTAAAACACCTACCTAAGAACTTCAAAATTAGTTTGCTGTGCCTTCTTTTTTCACATAATTTATGAATATTTGGAGGCATTTGTGATTTCAAACAAATCTTAGTTATATTTGTTTTAGATACATCAAAATTGAGTTGTAAATTTTATTGGGGTTGCAATAAACTAATACTAATTTTTGTAAAAAATTAGTATTATCATTATCATCTAAATTATCATTAGAGGATAATTCTTACACTCCAATATATTTTCACAGTGTCTTTTATTATTTTAATAGTGACACATGGCCCAATCATAAAACCTCTTTTACCATAATAAAGTTGATTTTTAGGCACTTGAAAGTATTAGACACTGTTGCAAATGTTTTTTTTTTTATTTTTTTTCGAACTTACTGTTGCTTTTATAAATGAAAAGGCTTTTTGTGAAATGATCTTGTAGCTTTCTATTTACTGTATTGGTTTATTCTTATTGTTTCTCAGCACTTTTGTACAGTGTTTTTAGAGTTTTCTCTATTTAGGTTAATGTCACTTACAATGATGACATAACTTTTGTAAAACACATTCTACCTTTAAAAATTATTTGAGGGAGCCGGGAGGTGGCGCAGGAGGTAAGGTGCCTGTTGCCTTGCCTAGGACGGACCACGGTTCCATCCCCCGGTTCCCATATGGTCCCCCGTGCCTGCCAGGAGCGACTTCTGAGCGCATAGCCAGGAGTAATACCTGAGCGTCACTGGGTGTGGCCCCAAAACAAAAAAAAATTATTTGAACAAAAAAGTTTTTTTTAATTTTTTCCATCTCTTTTATTAGTGGCAAGACAGGATTTCTACACTGAAAGATTTTCAAGGTTTATATACCTAGGTTTCAGGGAGTGAATGCTTGATTAGAGACAATTAACAAATATTATACAACATATTGACATATTAAATTAGTAAGCCCTTACCACAAATGAGGATAAATATCCAAGATAACCTTGTTAATGCTAGAAAGACAGGTGTAACAGAGAAAGTAAAAAGGGACTATCACTGATACCAGTGATTAGATGAGACCCTCCCATTAAGTCATCAGTTTAAATATCACTGTCAGTTGTTTGTTGCTTGATTTAGATAAAAATATGTGAATTATATTGTTAACAGTCCTGGGCACAAATTCTATGACTGAACATAAAGTAGGAGCCCCATTGTAAGTATCTTCCAACAATACAAAGAGGATCAGAAAAGGCAATAAAGACTGGCCTCAAGTATGTGAATCAGATCAGTGTATTTTTAACAAAGGGAGTAAGATCTAATGAGAAAATAAACTTCATTAGAAAATAACCTAGAATTTTTATTTTTCTCTGTGAGGTTTATTTAAGATATGACTGTGATTCACATCAAAAGTCAACTTTTATTCAGAACTGAAAGAGCCAGTACTAAAGGAATATATTTCAACATAAAAATTATGAGATGCTTTAGTCTCAAAATGTAATATTACAGAAATTGCAAGCGGTCATATCCAGAGAATTGTTTACTATAACTATACATATATATGATCAGAAATGACTATTTCAGAGATATGTGTCTGCTTATACTGTCTTCTCTGCTTTATAGTTGTTCTTGATTTCCAAAACTACATCAGATTTATGTAAGTCTGTAATATTTAATGTGTATGGTTCTATTAAAATGATATCCTCATACTGAATCACAGGTTATTGATGTTTTTTACCAGTCCTGAATTTTGAGCATCATTTATACTACATTTTTGTCTCAGATCAGAATGATTCCTGTACCTAAGAGACAAGATCAGTAATTTACAGAGAATGGGAGCATTATAATAAAAATACTACATTAACTTCTGAGGAGCAATAATTTAAAGATAATGATTTTTCTGGAAAACATATAGCCCAAGGAGAGAGGTACTGAAATAGACAAATTAAAGAATCCTGGTTAAATACACAGCACCATTCATCCCCTAAACATGGATCCATGAGGGATCCAAGTGGTAGCACAACGATAGAGTGTTTGCCTTGTACGTGTCTGACCCAGGATGATCATGGGTTTGATCCCAGGCATCCCATATGATACCCCAATTCCCTGAGCACCTCCTGATGTGCCCCCCCAAAAAAACATGGATTCATAAGTAGATTCTGAACACCCCCCAGATGTGAACCCAAAATCAACAAACAGAAAACATTTGACTTAGGCAGTCCTTTGTTTTAGTCAGTGATTCTTGTGGTCACAGATAAACCCCAAAACTTCAGTAGTGTAGAACATACTTTTGCTTAGAATGTCAAAAATTCATTCTTTTGTACTAAACCTTTTTCAGACACAGTACAGGAGTCAAATGGCAGTGTCATCAATGCTCTAGAGGTTATTAACTTCTATTATGCATATTCTAAAATTATATCTAATAATATATATAAAGGGGCCAGTGCGGAGAGGCAAGAGTTAGTGTATTTGCCTTGCACACGCTAGCTTAGGATGGACCATGGTTTGATACCCAGGCATCCCATTTGATCCTCCAAGCCAGGAGTGATTTCTGAGCTTATAGCCAGAAGTAACCCTTTAGCATCATGGGTGTGGCCCAAAAAAACAAAAACAAAAAAAGTATGAGCATTTCTTTCTTTTTTTTCTTTTCTTTTTTGTTTTTGGGTCACAGCCGGCAGTGCTCAGTGGTTACTCCTGGCTCCATGCTCAGAAATTGCTCCTGGAGGCATGGGGGACCATATGGGGCACCGGGATTAGAACCGATGACCTTTTGCATGAAAGGCAAACACCTTACCTCCATGCTATCTCCTGGGCCCCTGAGCATTTCTTTCTAACTCTGCATTCTTTGCTAGAATTTATAGACTTACCACATACAGACTCAGACTTGAAAATCAAGAAAATTACACATTTATAAGTATTTTTATATCACACCACATAGGCCTTTTTCTTTTAAACTTCTAATATAAGTAGTTTTATAGTATGCTTGTGAAATACTATTAATACCAAATTATATTTTGCCATTATTTAGTTATTACCAATATAGTATTTTATAATTTTCAGTAGAAGACAAATTCCAATGCATCATTTATAACTTAGAGCCATATTTTGGTCACATAATATAAGTGGGCATTAATAACCAACAAATTCTTCTCCAAAGGACACTTTTCATTATAATCCTCAAGAACTTTTTTGAAAGTTGTTTTCCAGACTTTCTCCCAGAGGTTATTTCCAGACATAAATCAAAATTCAATTTCATTCATATTTTATTCATATTTATATAGTTGTTAAAAGAGTATAGGTTATAATTCAAAAGAATTTCTATTTTAACCCCAAGGATACTATTCAGTTTTTTGTTCTTTCCACATACTGTAACATAGTTACATCTCAAAATCTCAATTCAAGTGGATAATAGAGGAAATGAAAATTCTAATAAATGCCTAAGCAATAGTATACAAATTAAGGCACTTGCTTTGCAATTGCCTATGAAAATTCAGTTTATCACCATGCATATGGTACCCAGAGCCTATAAGTTGTGATTTCTAACCATAGATCCAAGAGTAAGACATGAGCACTACTGAATGTTAATTATATTCTAATGAATATAAGTAATATTGGACATCGTCAGATATATACCACAGTCACTTGTTTAATTTAACATCTTACAAATGATATTTCAGCATATATTCATGTGACTAATGCAGGTAGTCATGGTATAAGTAAAAAGAAGGTTTTTGTACTAAAGAGATGAGTCCAGAGTATATAGAGGGTAGCAGCAAATTTTCACAGATGGAAGTCAAAAATCCTTGGCTAGTGTCATACATATATTTGATTTAAGTGATTTCTACTTTGCCTTAGTTCACTCTATTCCTCCTCATCAAGAATTTTCCAAGTTATCATATCTCTAGATTTAAACAGTTTTGCTTCAATAATAGTCATCATTCACTGTCTCTGACTAAAGTCATCAAAAAAATTGTAAACTCTTCAATATTTTTCTTCCAGACAAACTAAAATTTGAATTTTCATATTATTAAGCATATTAAAATTCATCTTTTTATCTATCCCAATAACACAAAATACTCAATTCGAAAAGATATATGCAAACTTAAGATCAGTTCTAATTACAATAACCAGGTTATAGAAAGGTCCAAATACACAAAACACATGTACAGAAAACATAATTTTTGTTGTTGTTGTTTGTTTGTTTTTGGGTCACACCCGGCAGTGCTTAGGGGTTCCTCCTGGCTCCATGCTCAGAAATTGCTCCTGGCAGGCACGGGGGACCATATGGGGCACCGGGATTCGAACCGATGACCTTTTGCATGAAAGGCAAACGCCTTACCTCCATACTATCTCCTGGGCCCCAGAAAACATAATTTTTATACATACACAAAGGAATACAAGTAAGTAATATAAGTCTTAAGAAAAGACTAAAACTTGCACTACACAGTGTCTTAGTTGGAATTGTCAGTTGAAATAAGTTAGAGAGATTAGCAAATAATTGATCTCACTTATGTGTGAAGTATAGAGATTTCAGAGAATAAATAACATTAAGGATAAACCTTTGGCCTTTGCTCACAAAATTGAGATTAATAAATCATGAAGAATGTAGATAGGGCAAGAGAAATATTAGAAAAAAAAAGATGAAAATAGCATAAGAAGTCTTGTGTTCTTTGTTGGTATAGCACCTTTGTACAAGAAAACTGTAAAAAAATAATGCTAGGGGTCGGAGCAGTGGCACAAGCTGTAGGGCATTTGCCTTGCACACGCACCAACCTAGGATGGAACATGTTTCGATCACTCGGCATCCTATATAGCCCCCCAGCCAGGACTGTTTTCTGAGTGTATAGCCAGGAGTAACCCCGAGCATCACCAGGTGTGACCCAAAAACAAAAACAACAACAAAGCTATTATAACAATTCTGTACAAATTAATTTAAAAAACCTTATGACATTTACCTTCCAATAAGATACAATCCCAGAGAGGTTTTAGGATAGAATAATATGAAAATTTATTCCACATAATAGATTGCTTTCCAGACTAAAACATGGTTGTAAAAATGTTGCCTTTTTTATTTTTGCTGAGAAAGTATGGGCATTTTACCTGATTCCTATAATTTTGACTCTAAACATATTATCTTCAATATTTTTTATAAATTTGATCCATGGTAATTAATTTTATTTCCTAGATTTCTCTTTAGGCAAAATTATGAATATCTTAGTCTAATAAGATACCTACATTATTTTACTTTTTTCCCCACTCTTAATGGATTTCCTGGGAAAGCAATGGATATTTATTTTTCTTAATATATTTATGATAACTATATTAACATTAAATCTTCATGCTCTTTCTACACCATTTTTTATGTTCCTCTTACATATAGTTCACAATGAAGAATTTTGTACATACTAGTTGAATCAGTTTTGACTGCCTATAGGTTTTTAATTTATTTATTCACCGTTTATCTACTGTAAAGAATGCAAATAGTTTTAGTTGCCCTAGTAATCGGTGTGCTCTTAATATTTTGATAGTTAACACCAATATAAGTTAACCTAAATTTTAACTAACCAGTAGTCACTTAATTATAAAGTTCAAGAAAATAATTTGTTATTAATCTTCAGTAAAGTCAACATCAGCATATTTGATTTTGAATAATAATATATTTAAAGTTAGAGATGACTTCCTGATTTAATGCTTGATTCAATTTCCTCTCTAGACCCAGTAGGGAGTTATTTAAAAGATCCCAATTAGGAATGATTTGAATTAATTGGAGTAACATAATGTACACACTGCATTGCATTCTCAATTAAGTTAGAAAAAGATGGAAGATTTTCTGCTGACAGCACGTCTTTATTGGGCTAATAGTCATTATTTACGTATCATCAATTCTTTCTCTAACATTAAATATTTTGTTTCCTGTGAACACAAACATTCATTATTAAGAAAGAAAAATACCAATGTAAGAATACGAGTATAATAAATAGAACAAAAATGTGAGTAGGAAACATAAATTGATGAATTCCCAAGTACTCAGGGTCTCACCTCTATATGGAAGTAAAAATTGAATATCAGCACTATGTTTAAATTGGATGACACTTGAGAGCACTCTATGACCTAAAAGCAAAATTTGTTTTATCTTAATTGATCTCTGTTTCATACTGAATTTAAAATATATCATGAGGTATGCACAGATTGTTACAGGGTTCAAATTATTTGTAAAATTGAGCTTTCTGCAGGAAATATTTAGAGAGATCAAAAAGGTATTATTTTAGCAATATAATAAATGATTATTAATATAAAATATTAATTTCAAATAAGTGGACTGTTTATATTATTTTATTGCTTAAATAATGTTTAATTTTAATTACTTTTTTGCCTCTATAAATAAAATTACACATCATTTGAATCCACAATACTTGGACTAATTCAAATATTAGACCAACTAATAATAGCTACATGGCACAAAATAAGCTATATATATCATATAGTTCTTTTTTGTCCTGCATAAACCTAATAAAACACCTCTCAGTTAAAAATTAGAATATGAGAAACAGATATCAAGAAACTGCCTGACACATATATGGAAAAGAAACAAAGAAATTTTTATTTTGTCTAATTACAAATAATTTCCCCTTGTAGAGAGTCGCTATTTGAGCTAAAATACTCATAGCCAACAGGCAGGTTGTTTTAATAAGTTTTCATGGTCCGATAGAAACATTTTAATAAAATGATTTTACTTCATTATCTGTGCCTATTATATATATGTACATGTATATATATATATATATATATATATACACATACGTATTGAGAGAGAGAAAGAAGTAAGCTTAATCATCCCTTGTTCTAGATGTGCTATTTGATCAGAGATAATCCCACATTATGAGTAATACAAATATAAAACTGCATCAATAAAATTAAAAACTGGTTTGATATTTTTTCAAAACTTTTGTGTTTGCCCATACCAGCAGTGCTTAGGCCCTGCACTCATATGTCACTCCCAGAGGGCTATGGGATGCTGGGAATCAAACCCAGGTTGGTTCCAGGTTGTCTGCATGTAGAATAAATGCCCTATCTGCTGTGCTATATCTTTAGCACTTAAAAATCAATTATGAGGAGGCAGAGAGATAGTAGACTGGGCATTGCATTTGGTAATACCTAGCTCTCCTGTGTTCAATTTCAAGGCCTGCATTTGTTCTCCTGAGCAGCTACAAAAATAATTTCCAAGCACAAGCCAGGAGCAAACTTTGAACATTGCCATATGTGTACATACCCCAAAATTGGTCATGAACATAAAAATATTCATTTTACTCATGAAATACCCTGTTCACTAAATCCAAAGACCCATCTACTACACTTCATCCACTAAACTCACATCCCTAACAATTTTCCAGCTAACCAGTTTATTTGCAATGCAAAATAAATGCAAATAATGAAAGAAGAACACCATTGACACTAGCAAATGTCACAAAGAACAAAACAACTATTGCTGCTGTGGGTGAGAAGAGAAAGAAATCTCATTCATTGTTGGTGGGAATGCCATCTCTGTTAGCTTTCCTGGAAAACAATATGGACATTCCTAAAATAGTGGAAATTGAGCTTCTCTGTGATCCAGCAATACCACCCCTAGTGATATACCCTAGGAACACAAAAACACAATACAAAAAATAAATGCCCTCTGGATTCCTATGTTCATCACAGCGCTATTTATAATAGCCAGAATCTGGAAAGAACCCGGGTGCCCAACAACAGATGAGTGTCTAAAGAAACCGTGGTACATGATAGATATGCTACAGCAATTTAGGAAATATGAAGTCATGGAATTTGCTTATACATGTATAAGCATAGAAATTATTATGCTGGGTGAAATGAGTAATAGGGAGGGGAATAGAAATAGAATCATTTCACTCATAGGTTTATATATAAGTAAAAGAAAAGACAGTAAAAAACATATCCAGAGACAATAAGAATGAGGGCCAGGAGTAATGTTATGAAGCTTAGATGGTGAGTGCAGTTACAGCAATAACTGCACTGACACTTTCATTATAATGACAATTGAAACTGATCACTCTGAACGAGAATTGGATGCTGAACTTGATTTGCATGACACCCCCTCATTGACAATAGTGCAAAACACAATGCCAAAAAAGGAAACAGAGAATAAGAGAAAGAAGCAGAATGACTGTCTCAGATATAGGAAAGGTTTGGGGGGAGAGACCTGGACGGGTTTGGTTTTCAGAAAGTTGCACTAGTGAAGGGCAATTTATATTCTATGACGGATACCCCACTATGAGCATTTCTGTAAGTATTTTGCTTATGTAAAGAAATTATTATTTTAAAGAAGTCTCATTCTACTGTCTTATCAACTTAATTAAAAAGCTCTCAGACCTTGGACTGGAGCAATAGCAGAGTGGTAGGGTTTTTGCCTTGCACAAAGCCTACCCTGGACAAACCTGTATTCGATCCCCGGCATCCCATATGGTCCCCCAAATCTACCAGGAGCAACCTCAAGTGCCATCGGGTGTGCCCCCCAAAAACCCCCCCCCAAAAAACCTCTTGATTACTGAGATAATAATATAGTGGGTAGATGCTTTTCCTTGCACACTGATCCACGTAAAATCCTCAGCTTCTCAGGTCCTGAGTTGTAGGGTGTTTGCCTTGCACATGGCTGACCCAGGAAGGATCAGGGTACAGTCCCTAGCGTCCCATACGGTCCACTGAGCCAGGAGTGATTTCTGAGTCTATAGCCAGGAGTAATCCCTGAAGGTCACTGAGTGTGGCTCCCAAAATAAAAATAACAAAATAATAATAATAATAATAATAATAATAATAATAATAATAATAATAATAAAATCCTCAGCAACTTATGTACTATACCTTGAGTGCAGCCAGTTGTAATTTCTGGGTGTAATTTCAGAAATAACTTCTGAGCATCTCAAGGTGTTTGACCCAAAACCAAAAAATAAAACAAGCAACAGAACTCCAGGTGTTCACAATGCAAGGTGAAGTTAAAACCAAAATTTCAGGTCTAAAATGCCAAACAAGACTCCAAAAGAGGTTCCATTATCACTAAAGAAAGCCATACAAAATTTTAATCAAGAAAAGTAGAAAAATTTTTTTCTGAGGCCGGAGTGATATAGCACAGTGGGTAGGGAATTTGCCTTGCACGTAGACAACCCGAGCTCAATCTCTAGCATCTTATATGGACCCCAAGTATGTCAGGTATGATTTCTGAGCTCAAAGCCAGGAACAACCTTTGAATGTATTGGGTGTGGCCCTGAAAGCCAGAAAAACATATTGTTATGTATCTATAGATACTTACAGATGTATGGTACAGATGCCTACATTCTACAGCAAATTGTAACAGGCCACAATCAATAGTCAATTTGCTATAAGTATAAGTTGTTTTGGAAATTATCCCAAATTATAATCAATCTTTTAAAAATCACATTATTTCTATCATAAACCATTGAAGATTGCTAATAAGCAGGGGAAAAAAATCTTTTTAGATTCCTCACTGCTACAATTCACAAGCCATTGCTACAATTCACAACTCGTTTGTTAGACTCTTAACCGCCCTCAGCTTTGCCTTGGGCCATTAACTAACAAACCAATCATTAACTGCTAGTAATGACCATTTTTTCCCAGGGATTATTGCTTAATTGAACTTTTGTGCAGGACCCATTATTTTCTGAGATGTCAAAATAACCGTGCATTGCTCTACTTTTCTGTAAAAGGAGCACCTCCCAAAATAAACAATCTGAGAGTCAGTGAATAAAATCTTTCACTGTACACACTATTTAAAATACATTATTTTAATGAACAATTTTGATGTTTCAGAGGAACTTTTTCATTTTCCCCGTTCTCCTGTGCATATTATGCAACTTCGATGAAGAATTAATGTGCATTTCGCTTCTGTAATGCACACAATGTCGAGACATTTATATTAGTAAACTATGTTATATATTCATCTGGGTAAGGCACATTTGATTATTAGCATTCTGCTCCTGAGAAACCAGGCACCGTTGCTTGTCTGTTGCCATGGAAATAAATTAGGAAGGATAACCTGCCTACTTATCAATTTTTATTAATGCAATCAGCCTACCTGCTTAACTCGTAAGTAACAATAGCACATTTAAACTAAACCAATAAAGTAATGTAACTCTAGGGGTGCCAGTTAAAGTAAATAGGATAGAAAATTGCTGAAATAAAATGTCTAAGTTATGTGTCATAGTTCTGATGTGCCCCATTAATATTTCAAGATTAAAAAAAAATGTCTGCCCTTTGAAAGATCTTTAACCATGGAATTACCATCAACTAATATTTACTGAGAGACTCCAAGGACAAGAAGTCAAGAGAGAAAATAAAACACAATTGCCCTCCTACCGGGATGAAACAGTTTATAGAAGAACGTGTTAAAATTGGAAAGGAATAAGTCCCAAGATAATGTTAACCTAAAGAAATGAACAATATAGAATCTATTTGATTGAGAAATAAAATGTAAACCTTAGAAATATGTAATTTGTGGTTTTTAGTTTCCAAAATTAGGTTTCCTTTCTATGGTCTAAAAATAAATTAAAAAAATAATAAGTCAAGCAATACATTAAGACGTCAAAAATAAGTACCTGCAAAATAAATTTATCATTTTCCATTAATTTATGTCTCACTTTCATTACAATGTTGCTTAATTTTAGCTTAATACTTGCATAGCTACTATAATAAGTCCTCTATTATGTTCTAATGTCTGTTTATCTTAGACAATTTGAGAAAACTAGACCCATTTCTTGGTACCAACAATGCTAATTTGAGATTTAACTTTTCTTTAGAATGTCTTGTTTCTTAATACCCGGAAGCCGGACATTTACAAAATTGATTGTGATCAAGAAAATTACAACACATGCATATTTGCGTCCCATAGAATAAGGAAAAATAAAATAAGTAGCATTTTCCAGAGTAATAAGGATTTTTTTTGTCTCTAGAGAGTAAAAAACAAATAACACAAATAAATACTATGTTGGAAAATATTTACCAAAAACTATAGTAAAGTTTAAAAGAATGTGATAAAAATTCATCTACTTAACACACATATTTCAATGTGATTTCATATTTTCAAAATTGTGAAACCAGTCACCACAATTAGTTTACTTTTTCTTTACTATCAAAAATAACCCCATATTCCTAATACTAGTATCCTAAAATGCTCAAACTTAAACATTCATAATATGATATATGTACCTATATATCTGCCTATTCTGTGTATTTCATTAAAGTGAAATAATACAAATTTACAGACTAACATGGCATAGTATTTTAAGAATCACGTATGTTTTGCTACCTAGCACAACAATTGTTAACAAGTACATATTATTCTATTAATACAAACTTATTCTCAGTTAATAGAGATTAGTCTTTTTCCTTCCTTTGCCTAAAACAAGTCACATACCACTTACGGGCATATAATTCTAATAGATAGTAAGCACTATCCATCTGTGATTCGCTAGCTAATCACTTGTATATGCATAAATAATTTTGTTTTTAATGATCAGAGATGTCAAGATTATTTTGTGAAGTTGCTGGGATTTGGCAAAGTTTCATTGCAAAAAATGGTACTATTTTTACTGAATTGCACTAATTTTATCTAATAACTAATTTTATGTTAGAATTGACTGCCAAATTTGCTGTCATAAAAATCTTTCCACCTGTTTTCTTCTGAAAGTTATTTATTTTCACCACTTAGGTTCAGATACAATTGTAATTAATTTTTATGAGGTAAGCACTGAGATTAACTTTTATTTATTGAATAGAGGTAATCACATTTCTTTTGCACTACTTGTTGAAAACTTATTCATTGCCTACGTAAAAAGCTGTCATTCTTTAGAAAATCAGTTGACCACAGACATATGGTTTAGCTTTTTGCATGTTAATATCATATGCTTTAACAATGTGTCTGTAGTATGATATTATTTGAACTATGTGTACCTAGTATAACAGTAACAGATTTTTATGATTACTGGCATACTTTGTTATTAAGTTTGAATTTAGAAATAAAACTTGAATTTAGTTTAAAACTTTGATCAAAAACAATTATCTCTGAATATCTGATAGTTCTCTTAAAATGAAAAACAGTTACAAATTTCTATAAATGAGTCCATGATTGTGATAGGAATATGTCGATTCTTAAATTAATATAAGGTAAATGAATGTTATGATTTTTCTAATTTTTTGAGGTCTATTCTTGAATGCTAAGGGTTTACTCAAAGCTCTGCATTCAGGTATTGTAAAGGGATAAAAAAAGGTTCCAGATAGGGAAGGAACCATTTTGTAAGGAGCACGAGGGCCATGTGTTCTTAAGCTCGTTACTACAGCAGAAGTACCGCCCCTAGATCTACCTCACCAATCACTTGTGTTACTGTAGCAGAAGACCTACCCCCACCAATCACTTGTGTTACTGTAGCGGAAGTCCCGCCCCACGGAAATTACGTTGTTCTTCCTTTCCACCTATTCATGTTACCCTGGTTACCGTGGCAGAAGCCCCGCCCTTAAGGAAGACGTGTTTCCCCTTCCTCCCATGCCCACTTCCCATCTTATAAAAAGGGGACCCCACCACAGCACATGGTCTTTTGGTCTCTGCTCTGTTGGGAGTATGCCATAGACCCTGGTACCAGGCCTAACACTATCACTTTTAATGAGCTCAGGAGACCCTATAGAAATCCAGCAATCAAATTCATGTGAGCAGTGACCAAGAAAAAGAACCTACTTGCTGTTTGAGGTAGGTAAAATGATTATTTTTAGTTAGTTAGTTTTATTTTTAAATTTTTAAATTTTTTTATTTTTAATTATGAGCACAAAAAATGCAAAGAAAAAAGACAAGGTAAAGTTACAGTGGAAGGACATTCACCCATAAACAGAATTCTCAGTAGTCCCATTGCTGATATCTTAACTTTGAACTTTCAGCCAAAGAACATTAAGAAAAATAAAACAGAACCCATGTCACAATTACTTTGTCCCTCAAGTCCCCAGATTATAATACACAATATTTCTTAGCAGCACACAAAGCAATCTAAAGCCATAAATCTTATGTAACTCCTTAAACATTAAAGGCAAAGTACTTCTTTACATTTCCATGCACATGCATATTAGCTTAAGTTAACCTCAAAAGTTTAAGTGGGTTGTATTTTTTAAGGAATAGAGTCAAAAGAGCACAGTAAAAATGGTGTTAGAGTGGCAGTTGTTGTTTGCATAGGTCCACCATAGTTTTATTTTCAATTTTTATATATTCATTTACTTTTTGCAATTATTTTTTGTTTGATTTTTAATGACTTGAATGATGATTTTCATTTTAGAAAACTTGTATTTTGTATTATTTTGTTTTGCATACTTACTTGTGGGACCATATGGGACACCGGGGACCAAACCCAGGTCCATCCTGGGTCAGCTGCATGTAAGGCAAATACCCTACTGCTGTGCTATTGCTCCAGTCCCTTAATATTTAATTTCAATGCTTTTCTGCATTAAATTATTTTCTTAAATTTATGAAAAAAATAATTTTCTAATTTTTTATTAAAATTTATATATTAGGTGCTGGAGAGATAGCACAGCAATAAGGTATTTGCTTTACATGCAGAAGGATATTGGTTCGAATCCTGGCTTCCCATATGGCCCCCCAAGCCTGCCAGGGTCGATTTCTGAGCGTATAGCCAGGAGTAACCCCTGAGTAATGTTGTGTGTGACTCCAAAAAAAACAAAAAAAATAGTTATATATTAAAACACAGTGGACTTTTTATAGGTTAATCTTGTGGAGCCAAAGATAAAATTGGAATCCTATGAATACAAAGCATGTACCCTAAAACTTGTTCAGTCTGATTGGTTGGTCCTCAATTTTTACAATTTCTTCATGTATTTTGGTCCTCTGTTATTATGTGATGGGATGCTTGTAATTTATGCCTATTCCTAAAGACTGACAGTCATGACTGTCAAGATGTCTCACTTTTTACTAGTAGTGTTCCTTACTCTAATGAATTCTGTTGAGCAGTGTCTGAAATAAGGCTCAGTAGGAGGGAACTAACCCTGTATGTGTGAGCTCCTGGTTAGTTTACTGGCACTGAGAAGCTAAATAAACAAATTAATTATCTAATTAGCTTTTTACCCAATAAATAAAGATACTTCTGTTTTCCTGATTTTTTTCTTTGCAAGACTATTTAATCTATACTGAGTTAATTTTGGGGTATGTTCTTTCTTTACAAACACAAAATTTCTAAAAGCTTTATAGCACATATAATAAAATTGTTCAAGTATTTTTATACTTTCATATCCAAATATTATAATACTTTAATAAACATATCAATTATTGTTTTAATAATTGACTCTTACTTTAAAAAACATGTTATGCATTAATATATTTTTATTTACTTTCTTTTGTACAATTTCATTTTGGAAAAAACAAAACATGGATAAGATCATTTTTGTATTTACATAATTTAATTGGAGAAATCTAATAGTTTTGCCAAATTTAGGTTAAAGGAATGTATTCTATTAAATAACATATGCAGTAAATTATAGAAATGGAAATAATCTTTTCTTTTTTGAGTCTTATGTTTCACAGCTTTTAATAAATGAATCACTGAATATGCTTTCATGCTAGTTATAAATTCAATGGTTTGACCAATTTGAATATGTCAGTTCTGCTTTTATAAGACCTGAAAAAAAGGAACATTTATTTATAGCTAATGAAAATCATAGTAATATATAAATACTCAGCTCAATTATTCTTATCAAAATTCAATCACTCCTAAAAAGAATTTTAATTGTTATTTTTCAGGTGCACAGTAAGCAAATGAGTGAGAAATACTCCACAAAAATAAGGTAGAGAGTAAAATGAAAAGGTGACAAAGATATCTCAATGCCTAAATTTTATTAATTCAGTGTCTGACATGAAATAGCAAATATTTATGAAGTTACAAGCAAATTGGTGTTGCCCTATGTCAGTATATTTCAATTGGGGATCTTCCCACACATGCAATTCTAAAGAGCAGAAGTACTTTTGAGAAAGTAATAGCTACACTATGGCATAAAATTATGTACTATGAATAATGAGAGCACTGTGCCTATAATGCCATAATTGACATTTTAGTATGTACTATAATAATTACTCTATATTTTTGATATTAATTGTTAACAATTATATTGCATAGATTATTTTCAATAATATTGATAAAGTTAATGAGGTCCAGTGATATAATGCAGAAGGCAGAGAGAGGTCATGACATGAGAGTATTCAGTTATTTTTATATATAATATTAACTCATCTAAATATGATATATATCTTTGGATGATGTTGTATACCACAAAAAAACCAACTATGTGAATTGCTCCCAGAGAATGTAGGGTTAAGAGTATGTATTTACATAGATAATTAATACAGTATTGCATACATAATATTAGTCTAGTTTGTAATGCTTTATGGTTATATTGCATCATTATTTTGCATAATAGCAATTTTAAAAATATCATTATATATTTTATCTTCTTCCATTGCTTTGGGAAAATTGAAGTGCTATTAAATGCACTTCAAATTTATATAATAATTACAATTTCCTAAAAACTTAGTGATTTTTCATTTCTATTTTAGTATATCAAATTTTCAATTGATATATTACTCCTAATGTTTCATAATAATACATAATGTGCCACAGTACTTACCATACAATGAAATCTCTCAAACATAATTTAATAAGTACAATTATCTGAATATTCTTTTTTAAAAATAATTTTTATTGTGACCAATGTGAATGACAAATCTTTCAGAGTAATAATTGAGGTACATAATGCCATTGAATCAGGGGTTTTCCCACACCAATGTTGTCCTCCCTCCACCCAAGTTCTCAGCATTTCCCTCCATTGCCCCCTAACTGCTAGGATAACTGATCCCCTCTGTGTCTAACTTGTTGAAGATTGGCTATCAATTCTGTTGTTATTCATTTTTTGTTTTGTCTTTAAGTTTGATTTTTTTTTATTTCTACTCAATGTTCATATGACTGTTTGGTTCTGGTATGATCTATTTTGTCCCCTCAATTTATGAAGCAGAACAAGATGATTCAAATTATGGAATATGTGTTATATTCTGTTTGAATAAAAAGAAAAGAAGAATAAGAAAAAAGAAAAACAACAAAAGAGAAAATAACAGGAGGAGTTAGTCTAGATGTTATAAATATCAATTTAAAAAGAAGATAGGGA
Source organism: Crocidura indochinensis (assembly GCA_004027635.1). Lineage (NCBI taxonomy): Eukaryota > Metazoa > Chordata > Mammalia > Eulipotyphla > Soricidae > Crocidura > Crocidura indochinensis. Next base: position 29,025 of record PVKC010007447.1, read on the forward strand.
AAAAAAGAAAAAAACATAACAAATAAACGAAAAACAAGAAACAAAAACATACAACAACAAAGAAACAAAATGAAACAAAATAAGAAACAAAAGTCAAACAAAAGACCCAAACCAGCAACTACAAAAACACCACACCAACACATAGAACAACCACAGGATATCCATGAGAATGAAAGAAACTAACTGGAAAAGAAAAGCAAAAAGGAAGGAGGGCTCCTGTGGAATTTTTTTGTTTTTGTTTTACATAGGCACAGTAATTTGGGGGAAATCAGAAAGGGAATTACCTTGGTCTTAAATATATAGGTTTCTCTGCCCTTGAAACATACTTTCATGGGAATAACTACAGGCTCCATACAAGCCTTTTTCACATCCAAAGGATTTTTATGATGCCAGGAAATATTCTGCTCAGTTGTGGCTGATAGAATCAGGCCTCTATCTTGAGATCTTGGTATTTGCAAAATTCATATGAAGCCTAGGATAGCGTCTTTTCTTTTTA